>CM055897.1:47495733-47775733 GCA_029582155.1 Panopea generosa
CATATTATGAAATCGCCGTTTGCTACAGTTAAACAAACAAGAGCCCTACAAGCGGGTGCAGACACTCGTCTTTTTTCAAAATCTATTAAGTAGGTCAAAGTCAGTGATGTAAATGTTTTAAACATGATGGTGATTAGATTACAAAATCAATAGTATTACTGAAAAAATCGGAAAAAAATCAAACCTAAGCAAAACATAAAACTTTAACCTATGGTTTTAGAGACCAAAGTTAAGTTAGCTATATATATTTTTTGTTTCTATAACATAATATGAATGTGTTTATGAAGTTAAATCTCTATAGGTAGTTTGTTCAGAAAAAGAGAAAAAGCTGAGCTAAAGATTTATACCAGTGGACAACAACGACGATTCCCATGTCATGACAATAGCTCTTCATTTTTTTCAAAAAGACGAGCTAAAATGTAATTGACTTTACAAATAGACTAAAGCCACAGTTGTCAAAGCAATCACCATTAAGAGAGAACAGAAACTTATAGAGGTATATTAAGTTTGCTGTACAAAATCATTCTGTTATAAAATAAAATTTACCGTAAATTACCCATCATGCAGCTTTTTTAAATCTTATGTAAAGTATTTAATTACATCGTCTTTGTGTCTTATTCAATAATGAAAACATTTATACTCATTCCAGTAACAAATTGAATGTAAACTCTGACTGCGTATATTTCTGAGCTTTTAGAAGATATTCCATTAATATATGATGCCCCAATTACTTAACCTCGTGTTTTCATTTTTGCTTTTTATTAATTTTTACTACTGACATAATGGTTTCATATAAAATTTGTGTCATAATGGACTTTGCACTGAAGTAAAGGTTTGTTTTATACCTAAACCAGCAGGAACAGCAGCAATTGGGCTGTTAATTGTATTGATACCAACAGCATACTTGAAAGATCAAAACACCTTTTATGAACGATAACAGCCTATAGATACGACTATACACAAACATTAGGGAAATGCTTTCAGTTTTAGTATGCGCATGCCTCTGCAATACAACTGGGGCCCAGGCCTTCTAAAATTGCCGTTTTTTTCGGTTTTTGGACCGATTTCTGAAGTTCTAAACCGAGTTTTGTTTCGAAGTTTAATAAAAAATCGGTCCAGATATTTTCAAAATTTAATAAAAAATCGGTCCAGATATTTTCTATCGGTCGTATAAAATCTCATAAATTGCTCTCACCATGACCTGTAAAATACGCCTTGCGGCATATCATTTGACCCAATAATCCGATTGTTTTGTCAACTGCTGTGCGAAATGATGTCAATTTTGACTAAACCATTAATGATATTAGGGGGAGTTTATCGGAAGAGTCTATCGCTATGTAGCACACCTTCAATGTGTGATCAGCAACCCATAGCGTTCTGTCAGTTCATCAAAAGATTGTGTTTCCATCCGTAATTTCTTTGATATACCGCTTGCCAAAGCTAGGACGGTCGGACTGAATATTGTTTGCGTCATTAAAATATTTTATAAAACGTGCAGTGTTACTTGCCTGTTTCACTTGTTTTAAAATAACTATATATACGAGCTGGTTTTGGTAATTGTACATAGTGGCTAGCTACAGCACAACGCATATCAAAAATAAAAAGTTGAATGAACTGTTACATTGGTTTCCACGGTGATTATTTCACACAGCTTCCGGAACTTGCGTCACTTCCAGTTCGAACGAGCGTTTATAATACCGTATATTTCCTAATTAACGCCCTTGCGGGGTTACATTTTACAAGGTTGGGGTGTTTTTAAAAGATAAAAAAAAGCAAATTTAACAACAGTTAAAAATACAATAAAACCATGGAAAAAAACCTTAAATCCGGTTTAAATCACCGAAAAAGTGGTTCAGAATTATTTTAAAGTGAATGAAATAATCGACATAGGATGAAAAAAAGCTGAAAATCTGTATGACATTACTAGCCTGCGTACTGGAATATCCGAATTTATGGTCATTGTACTCTTCACTTTAAATCACTTGGATGCTTGCATTTAATTGCCATAACATACATATATAGAAAATACTGAAGTTACAAAATTTCACATAACAGGCAATTAAGCTAACCAAGCTTTGAACAACTGGGCCCTGAAAGTTAATTTTTGTTTACATTGTAAATATGCATGTTTCTATATTTATTTCCATAAATTTTGAGGGCAAAATATCAACTGAGATACATTGCACCATTGTATGACAACTGTATGACATTTCCCTCCCCCCCCCCCCAATCATTTTAAATCATTCACTGAACTTACCTGTTAAGCACAAAAACTTGGTTTTTCCATCTCCAACAGCGGCCACACAGGATCGTTCTATACACTCCTTACAGAAGATGTGACCATCTGCACAAGCGTCCATCTCCTCAAACAAACATTCATCATCAAAACAACAACCACATTCTATCAGCTCTCCAGTTCTACGTGCCGCCTCTATCTTTGTGTCTCGTACATGCTTCTGTTCAGCAAGATGATCTGAAATGAAGATTTTATGATTAGCTGATATTACCAATACTTCTTGGCCATCAATCTATTGTCCAGGCACAATTGTAATTAAATCTCTGTGTACCAATTCTCCTGTACATATACATTATTCAGATAACAGTGTAGTATGTAGTTTCTATTGCTGCATGAAATTGACAATTCGGTTATACCAAAGACTTGGAGTTCAGCATTTAGAGGATAGTTCTAGGTCTGGTGAGCCCAATGTCAGTATGTGACTGGATGGGGCATCATACCAAGTGTCTGTGGAATGATTCTCCAGTGGCACAGTGCACATACGTGATTATAATTGTATTGTATTAACTCAAGCATACTATAATGCGCTTTTTTGTTCCAACTTTTTAATATCTCTAAGAATTCTATATTCATGTACATTATAAAGCTTTTTAAAATGTCTGACCTTGGTCTGACCTTAGCCTATGGGTCTGGTTCTTGTGCATAACAAATTGTCATGGTGATCCCTTATGTCAAGTAATTTCAATATTACCAAACTCCTTTAGTGAATGATCAAGTTACAGAAAGAGCATGAATACCACAAAAAATGTTCTTCTTTTTAAATGTCTGACCTCAATATGTGACCTTTACCTATTAGTAACAGACCTGGGTCTTGTCTGGTACACTCCATCATGTTATGGTGGTTATTTTGAAATAAACCCAAGTACAGTATGACAGGTATTACATGGACCAGATACAAAACATCCGTCAGACAAACAAATGGATGAACCAACGGATGGACACAGCAATTTCTATATGCCATCCCTTGTGGAAATAAAAAACAAAGAGTTTGATGTCATAATCATGAAATTACCTTTCACATTTTGTCTATGTTGACAAAACATAACTTCCTGAAAAAAGAGTTCTTCTAGATCATCAGGATATTCCAGCGTCGCTTCTCTAGGTGTCACTCGCTTCTTCTTTGAGAGTCTCTCTGTTGTAAAGAGAAAATTGGAAATTAACATCATAATTACATTATACACATGATACATTTTACCATTCTTCACTGCACCTGTCCTTCACTGTGAAGTCTGTTTAGACAATGTCACAATTACTTCAATATAACTTAAGATGGTGTCAAATTTATTCTATTTGTGGTTATATAACTTTATTATATTTTAATATGTCCGAATTGCCATATTTTTTTATTCATATTATAAATCATAATCATAGGTTAGTTAATTAAAACTGTGACATATATAATTATTTAAAATTACAATTTAAATATACTTTAGTTTTGAACAGTATACAAACAATGAAAAGAATCGAAGAATATAAAGCATATTGCCTTTTAATAATGAAATGTGCTGTTCAAAACAATGTGTATAAAAGCTTTATTTATGGATCAAATTCATTAAAAATTTGGATTATTGTGAGTCAATGAATTATTTTGGATATTACATTTCAATCAAGGCAATAAGATTTCTGTTTTTTTTCTTTTCCATTTTTTGTCCTTAAGTATACATTTTACATAACTGAACATCTATATCTACGGTACTATATTTTCTTCTGCTACTTTCAGATATATTTGAAAATAATGGAAACTACATTTAAACCTATACGTCAGTTAAAATTTAATTGACAGTGTGCGAAATTATTTTTTCTTGTACCATACTATCATGGCCATAGGACCACCATCTTTTTCATTATCATAGCCGCTACATTGCTATGTCCTATAATATTATTCAAAATAAAAATCATGCAAACATACATAATTCATTGTATAACAAAAACAACAGACGTCGAATGGACAGCACGATCCACTATTTGAATATTTGTCACAAAAGTACAAATTTGATTGAGACTGGTGACAAATCCAAGCAAATAAAAGTTATCTTACTTACAAAATTGAGTATGTTTTATAACTGCAATACCTTGTATGAAGTTCAATCCAATACATGCAGTGACTGTTGAGATATTAAATTTCTAAGTCAAACAGAAGCCATAATTTGCAAAAATATCTAGCAAGAGTTATCCCACTTGATTAATTCAATTGGTTTCATGACTACAAAGCCATATGTAAAGTTTCAATGAAATAATAATAAAGTCTTTATTTAAAGAGAAAACACAGTTGGAACAATCTCCAATCTTCCCTGTGGTTCTCTATTATATACATGGTAACAAAGTAATAACAAAATATATACAACAAAGTTAAACAGCAGAATCAATACAGTTTGGAAACTTATTAACAAAGTGAATTATTTTTGTTGACATATATAATTTGTAATGTATATTTCAATTGCAATGAATATTCATTGTTTATTTTACTAATTCAATAATATATTTCAAGGAAGGAAATAATAGTATTATAATGTAAAGTTTACACTTGAAAATGATGAGTTCACTACAAAATATATTTAGACAGTCAATGATACATTCAATGATTATAAGAATCAACTGACTGCTATAAGGATACAAGTTTAATGTTTTTTAACACAATGAAAATTTATCTTTGTTGTGACAGGGGACTTTTATATTTAAATGTTATATAATATCTCTTAAATTCTTGAACTGATGAAGCATTTTTAACATGGTTTGGAAAGGAATTCCAGATTTTGGATCCAGAATATATAAGAGTTTTACGATATGTTTCTAACTTTGGTTTTGGTACATATAGAGAATTATTTGACTGTGAGCGTAGATTTTTAGAATGTATATTTGGTGTTGGGGTAAAATTATTTTGCAAATACTCTGGGGCCAAGTTGTTGATGATCTTGAACATTAAAATAGCCTTTTTATATTCTACTCTTTCATGGAATTTCATCCATTTTAGATCATTAAATAATGTTTCAGATGGTGTATCAATGTCTTTATCAAGGATAAGTCTTGCAGCACGTTTTTGAAATTTTAATACTTTGTCAGATAGGTCAGAGTTGCAATTTCCCCATATTGTACAGCAATAGTCTAGATGAGGAAGTATGTAAGAATTGTAAAATAATTTCCTAATAGGTATTGATAAATAGTATTTTATTCGGCCAAGTAAGTATAATAAGGAATTGCATTTTTTTTAGAGTGTTTTCAATTTGTTGAGTCCATGTTAGTGTGTTGTCAATTGTTACTCCCAGAAGTTTTTTACTACTTGTAAATTCAATAGCCTCATCTCCTATTTTTAAGTGCTCAGCTGATCTGAATAGTGGTTGCTTTGGATGAGAGGCTATAAACATTGCTTTGGTTTTTGAAGTATTTATGGTGATCAAATTATTATTACACCATTGTTGGACATTTATTAATTCATTATTAAGAGATTCAGTGATGTCTGATATTGAATTACCAGATAAAGTGATAGAGGAGTCATCAGCAAACATGTTCATTTTTGAATACTGAGTGCATAAGGGCATATCATTGATAAAGATAATAAATAGAAGTGGGCCTAAAACAGATCCTTGAGGTACACCACATGTTACTGATCTACTTTCTGAAAGTGTACCAGATATTGAAACTTTTTGTGAACGTTCACATAAATAGGATTTAAACCAATTGTGTACATCTTTATGGAAATGGTATACATTTAGTTTTTCAAGCAAACTATGATCAACCAGATCAAATGCTTTAGATAGGTCAAGAAATATGGTTCCAGATATTCTGTTTTGA
The DNA here is from genome assembly GCA_029582155.1 of Panopea generosa. Classification (NCBI taxonomy): domain Eukaryota; kingdom Metazoa; phylum Mollusca; class Bivalvia; order Adapedonta; family Hiatellidae; genus Panopea; species Panopea generosa. The sequence goes on from CM055897.1 coordinate 47,501,819, forward strand.
TCAATAGCTGTGATCCAGTCATCAACCATCACTGTTAATGCTGTTTCACATGAATGATCAGATCTGAACCCTGATTGTCTTTCATGCAATAAATTATTTATTTAAAAAAGACCAAACACTATTACTAACATGTCTCTCAAGTATCTTAGACAGAATAGGAAGAATGGAAATTGGGCGATAGTTATTTTTGTCTTGTTTTAAACCTTTCTTAAAAATTGGTGTGATTTTGGCTAATTTAAACTGCTTTGGGTATATTCCTTTTGTTAAACTAAGGTTAAATATTTTTGTGACTGTTTTAGATATAACACTGGCACTTATTTTCAAGAATTTGGCAGATAGATCATCAAGTCCTGTAGACTTATTCTGTGATAGATCATGTAGTTGTTTATATACATAGTCTTCTGTAATTGTAATAAAACTAAACTTTTCGTTATTTCCAATATAAGCACTAACATAGTCTTTTAGTGCAGTATTTTCTTGATTTTGTTGGAAATACATTTAATAGTTGGTGTGATATGGACTTGACAGTACTTGCACGCAAAACTTTCACCAAAAATCATAAATCAAACAAGGGCAATAATTTGTATTATATTCATTTAAGAGTTATTACTTAGTTACTGAAGTAGGCTTGATGACTGGGAAGGCTAGTGTAAAGTGTCAATCAAATACATTGAGTGGTTGGTGAGATATGGACTTGATGGTACTTGCACGCAAAACTTGAACCAAAAATCATAAGTCAAACAAGGACAATAATTTGAATTATGTTCATGTAAGAGTTATCTAACTTAGTTACTGTAGTAGGGTTGATGACTGGGAAAGCTTGTGTAAAGCATTGAGTGGTTGGTGAGATATGGAGTTGACATTACTTGCACGCAAAACTTTAACAAGAATTTTTAAGTCAAACAAGGGCAATTATATGCATTATAATCAAGCAAGAGTTATCTATTTTAGTTACTGTAGTAGGGTTTATGACCAGGACAGCTTGTGTAAAATTTCAGTCAAATACATTGAGTGGTTGGTGAGATATAGATTTGATGGTACTTGCACGCAAAACTTTAACCAGAATTTTTAAGTCAAACAAGGGCAATAATTTTCATTATATTCACGCAAGAGTTATCTAACTTAGTTATTGTAGTAGTGCTGATGACTGGGAAGGTTTGTGCAAAGTTTCAAGTCAATACATGCAATTGTTACTGAGATAAGGACTTACATGCAAAACTTTAACCAAAGTGCGACACAGTCGCCGAGTCAGTTGAATAGCTCTCTTTTTCTTTGAGCTAATGAAATCGGATACATTCAAACATGTAAGCAACCACCTCTGTAATTGTTGAGCAGCCACTTGTCTTAAGCAACCACAATTGCTATTTCCCATTCCCATGCTAATAGAGCAAATGAACCTGTATTAAGCAACAGCCTTCTTAAAAGGCCAGTTTTGCTCCTCCTGAGTGGCTACTTACTAACAACAGGTATGACTGTATTTGGGCTGATCTCTTTGGGTTAACTAGCATATAGGTCAAATATAACCATCACTATAACCACGATGTATAACTTTATAACAATATATTTTTATGTTCCTTATTTCAAACATTGTGTAATGGGCCCAACGTTCTACAAACTTTTAACTTTTGATGGCTCGATGGTAGTTATCATGGTCTCGAGGCATCAGGCCACCGTAAATTTCACATACTGAATTGAATTGGTGTTTATTACATATAAGAGCTTTGAATCAATAACACACAAATAAGTCAGAAATTCAGAGAGAACAACCCTAGAGAACATAATAATAAATAAAGTCTTTCAACAATGTTCAACTCCTTTTTTAAAAGATCAGTTTTATGCACCTAAAGAAGAAACTTGTAAACAATGAGAATGGCGAGTTTATTTTGTTTTTATCTGACAAAGAGGCTTACAAAAAAGTATCTTGATAGGGAAAAGAAATAAACAGTTTAGCGAAAAAAAGAAACGGATTATATACCCATGATTTGCTCCAGTTCTTCCTCTACTTTCTCGACAGCAGGAGCAAGGTGATGTTTGTGGTTCTCCAACACCTTCTTGATGTAGCCATCCTTTAAATATGGATATGTATTCTTGAGGTAAACGACAGCATGGGCTTTGTAATTCTGATTCACTTGTCTGTCTGTATCATCAAAAAACCCAACTGGATCTGGAAATTTGGCTAGAAAGTCTTTTAAATCAAATTTCAATTGTTTCATTTTACTTTTCAACTCAGTTTTTTTGTTCACCTGGTCTACAGTTTGGCTCAATCTTGGATAATTCTTATTTTCAAACAATTCCGAAGCAACTACTCCAACTCTCCACTGATGCTCATTTGATAATTTGTCCAATTTTTCATACAAATAATTAGGATCACAATCAGTAAATATTTCCTGCAACTCCTTCACATCAGCTTGCAATTTATCTTCCAGTGTAAGGGGGGCTTTACCTTTATCTAAATCTTCAAACGACTCCAAGGCAGCAACAGGCAAAGATTCCTGACTATCAGACTTGGTTAATTCATCTATCACTATCTGCACTCTATTTGGTTTGTCAAAGTGTGCTTCAAGGAAAGCATATATCTCATTAGGATTTATATTGGGTAACACTTTTCTCAAAGTTTTTAAATCTTTATAAAGTGGGTTAGTTTTGAAGGCGGGATCACTCAAAATATCAGTACTTTTATTACTACTGGTGGTACTAAGTGATGTTCTATTCAGGGATGAATTACTGGAATCCTTACCAACAGAATCTGCAGCCAACTGATCCAGAACTAGAAACAAACGATTTGGATTTGCTTCAAGTTTTTCCAACATGTCATGCACTTTTCCTGCATCTGCATTGGGATATTTGAATAATACTTCTGCAGTTTCTTCATATATACCTGAAATACTGCCATTTGGATCGTCTCTTTCCAACATTCCATTTTCTATGATTTCGTTAGTAATAATGTCCACTCTATTCTTTTCTTTCCTTTTCTCAAGAACTTTGTCATAAATAGTATTTACATCAAGGCTGGGAATAACAGAAGAGATAAGTTGAGCATCTCTTTGAACAGACTCTAACTTTTTCATTGAACACTTATCATCATCAGTACAAGATGATGATGAAGCCGACTTGTCATCCAACTCTGATCTTTTGTTTTCAACACTTTCATCTTTTTCAGTACTTTGTACATCAAACCCTTGTGAATTTTCTTCAGTGCTCTCTCTTTGTAAAGTGATTCCATCATTATTACCACCATTTTGGATTACATCAGGAGAGTACTCCTGTGTTTCAGCTAGCTGAATTTCTTCACTTTCAAATTCAAATCCATCCGAATCAGCTATTTCATATTCCTGTGTTCCATCAATGTTCATACCATCTTGTTCTTCTTCAGTCTTTGGCTCATAACTGTTGTTAATTTGAGATTTTTTATTTTTCTTAGACTTTGAATCAGTAACAGTGTCAATATGTTCATCACTTTTTCTTTTTAGGTTAACATCATTTTGACTTGCCATGGTCTGGGAGATATGTCAGCTCAGCCTGAAAAATATGAAAGAAAATATTACCACATGGCAATTATGGATTGCAAAATTGAAGAGGTCAATTGGACCAGTGACTATCTGTTAAGCGTTCCATGCATCAACATGACCTGTTCACAGCATTTTTACCTTATTAAACAGAGGCTGAAATTCAGTAGTTTCCCAATTTAAAAATCATGGTGTTTTCCCAACTGAGGCCCAAAAAATTCTCAAAATGTTTTATTTTAAATTGTTCATTCATTAGAGGATAAAAACTCCAACTGGATTTGAAGTATTATTGTTATATAGTTATTAGTTAGAGCATAATCTTAACAGTGTAACACTTTATCATTTTTGAGTTTGCTTAAAGCCTTTAAAAAAAATTTCGATTTCCCCTCAATCTCACCATTTTTTCCCTATCTCAAAGGCTTGGGCCTCTTCCCAATTTCCAGAAAAAAGACTCTGGTGTTTGTGACATTATGGTTTGAGATTATATATTATATTTGGCTTGACACAACCTGTCAATTACAAGTATTCAATAACCAAATAGTGGTTATATTTGTGAAAAGGCTGAGCTAGTGTCTTTAATTGACTAGTGAGAAAATGTGTCCTTTATGAAAAAAAAAATAAAGACAAAAATAATGTAAGCATGTTGGGATCACATAAATTTTCTAGACAAGAAAAAAGGGCAGGGAGCAAGAAAAAGGAACACGGAGTAAATCATGCACGTAATTGGAATATTCGTTGCCAAATTTGTTCTGCAGCCTCGATGATGTAGTATTTTTTAGGGTCATCTCCCCTTAAAAATAGGCATGTGTACATGAAAAGTACTAAGAAATAAAATAAGATAGATGTGAGAGATATTCAAGGAGAAGTGACTACATCTCTATCAATATGACTGACATATTATGATATATTAAGTTGTTGTTCTTTATTGATCTAGCTATCATTTCTGTTCTATCAGTAGCCAGATTAAATGAAGCGTGGGGGGATAGCTTTTTGATTATTTAGATATCCAATCTGCTGTCCATTGTCTATTGGGAGATGAAAAACAAAAAAATCTTTAAAAGGCTCCCAAGAGATGTGCATTATGTTGCACCAGTTCTGTAAGCAGGAAAATGTATATGTAGTTAGTTTAAGATAGTTTGCGTTGTTCCGACAGTTAATTTGACATCTGGCGTAAATTAACCAAAAATTGGACACTTATTCTATGAAGCATTAGCTTTCAGCTTTTGTTTTAGCTTCTTCTTTTATTAATATAGTCCCACAAGTCTTGTTAACAACACCCCCTAGTGGTACATATTTCTCAGACGATTTTTACCAATTTTTCCTTATAAAATGATCAATATAAATTGGAAATTATTATAAAAACATTTTATTTTCTGTGATAAGATTATAACTTTTATACAGATAAAACACTTATTGTGTTACCTTTAAATCTAATGATTATTGACAGGTTATATTGGTATTAAAATGGCATCATATTTAACATTACCGGTATTATCATATGACTTTCTCTTGCCATTGTCCGAATCACTTAAAAGTACTTAGAAATGTTATTAAAAACAATTTTGAATTAGTATTGATCAATTTATTATAAGGAAAACACAGTGAAAATTGTCCAAAATATGCGTTATTAACGAGAAACTGTGGGACGATTTAAACAAGAGGCCAAAGAGGGCCTGAGGATGCTCTACTGACTCACAGTGGCCAAAGCACTTTTTGAAATTCTACTATGCAATAGAAACATCGGGGCAGGGTCATTTTTAACCCTAGGGACACCATTTGAACAAATCTAACAGAACTATAGTTGGTCATCATTACTACATAAACATTTTGAAAATCTGTTGGACCGTTCATGAGAAGAACATTTTTTAAGTTTTGGACTATTTTAAGTAACGGTGGCCATCTTGAATTTTAGATAGAAAAAATAAATATTTTGTATAGTCTCCTATGGAATAGAAACGTCCGTGTGAAGTTTCAGTTTAATTGGCCTAGTGGTTTCAGAATAAATGAAAAAAAGAAGAGAGTTTTCTGTTTTCCCACAGTATCCCTATGTAAAATTCAAAGTCCCCTTACAGGGCCCCTATAAATTTTAGCCCCTAAATTCTTATCTGCAATCAAACCCCTACACATAGGGATAATTTATGCAAAATATGAACAAATCTGACGTACCGGTTGTTAAGAAAATGAATTTAGTAATTCCCAATTTTAACCCTTTTGGGGCCCTTCCTGACCCCTTAAGAGAGTGGAACCCAGTCTTTTTTACAAATCTGAACCTCCTTCACCAAACAATGCTTCTGTGAAGATATAGGCAAAATCATTTCCATTAAAAAAAAAAAAAAAAAATATTATAATGACATGTGTCCCCTAATTGAACCCTCGGGGCGAGGTCATTTTTAACCTTAAGGACACCATTTGAACAAATCTAACAAAACTATAGTTGGTCATCATTACTACATAAACTTTTTGAAAATCTGTTGGGCCGTTCATGAGAAGAAGATTATTTTTTAAGTTTTGGACTATTTTTAGTAATGGCAGCCATCTTGAATTTCAGATAAAAAAAAAAAATCTTATGTATAGTCTCCTATGCAATAGAAACACCCATGTGAAGTTTCAGTTTAATTGGCCCAGTGGTTTCAGAGAAAGTGCTGCTAAAGACGACAGACGTCGGACAACAGACAACGCGCCATCGCTTAAGCACTTCTGGCCTTTGGCCAGTAGAGCTAAAAAACAAAGCTAAAACAAAAACTTCATAGATCAATTGTACAGATTGATAATTTACGTTAGATGTCAAAAAATCCCATAGGAACACTGCGAACTACATCAAATATATTTTCCTCTTCACTAATGATTGCCAGCTGTTACAACAGACTTATATAGCGGCAATGTCAAGACTCTCAAACTACTAAATCCATCCAAGAAAAACTTAACAATGTAATAAAAAAAAAGTACAATCTATGATAGCCTTCAAATAACTAGAAAAGTGTAACTAGTCAATTGTATTTCAAATATTAAAATCAAAGGTCTAAATGGTCCGAGGGAAGGCTGGCTGCTTAAATGCTTCATTAGTGTTAGAATTTGAGAAATGGAAAAAACCGTCCAAGGTCCTTGTATATTGTCATATACACAAATTTAAAGAGTTTGTGAATTGATGACAGACAATACATCATGACATTTATAGGCCTCTTTTGGAAAACAATAAACATAACATACTTCTTATAGATCTACGAGTATATTGGCTAGATGTTGGATTTTTGTATAGCTATCAATTAGCTAAATATAACAATAAGTAATAAAGAAAGCATATTACACTGGTGTGGAACATTTGATTTCTAAAACATTACACACAATTCATTAGGAAATAGCATCCAAATTAGAGTTACCATCTTACATCAGGAGAATTAAATTTCCAATTGCCCAACCCATTTTTTAAACAATGATAAATCAAGAAATGTCACTGGTAGGTGTCGCATGCCCCGCAAATGGTCTGTGAAAATAACGATATATTTTATAACAGGCAGTGATGTATCCATAAATATCAAAAGTCACGGACCGACATTTCATGTTGTTGGGGGTTTTTTTTAAAATTAAAATGTGACCTTAACTTTTGTGTAATCGTGACCTTGACATCTGATGTATTTCTACAGTTAGATGCAGGCGACACATCAGCATGACATGTTGATCACTTGTGTAAGCTACTTTAAAATCCCTCTATGTAAAACAAAGTTACAGACTAGACATGAAATATCAAACAAACTGAAAGTGTGACCATGACCTTTGAGGTAAGGTTTTTAACACGACACTTCACCATGTCATGTTGATCAATTTTGAAATTCATCCATGTATGATAAAGTTACAGACCAAACTTGAAGTCTCAAACAGAATCAAAGTGTGGTCGAACAAACTCAAAGTGTGACCTTGACCTTTGAGGTATGGGTGTGGGTCTTACTCGCGACACATCATGCAATGTTGATCATTTGAAGCAAGTATTAACAAAATCCAGTAAATAGTGAATTATCGGCCTTTATTATGCTAGAAGGCAGCGCACTCAACTTGGTCCTAATTCACTTCTGGTTTACTTCCGTGTTTAGTAAAATACCATTTCTTTTTCTAATGCAGTTATGTCACCAAAATATGACTATTAACAGTCACTTGTCTAAAGCAGTCACATTTGGTAATTCCCATTTATATGCTTCAAGAGCAAATTAACATGCATTGATTAAACAACAATCTGTCTAAAGTCAACTTCTACTCCTTCTCTTGACTGGCTGCTTAAGACAGGTTTGACTGTTTGTTGTTTTTTACCGGCTTCGGAGTGTAAAGGAAAAACAAAGAATTGTATACATATACTCGGTTTTATTTTATTTGCTGTTTGTTTTCAAGTATTTTTAAGATAGTTCCATACATATAATTCACATTTTTTAATCAATACATTAAATAAGCCACTGATAAATTTAATAGCTTAGGATACATTTGTGTAATGTTCTTAAGAGTAACAAGGGGGGTGGGGTAAAACAAAAACATTCAAAACATTTTACTATGCCAGAAGTACATCCTATCTTAAAATATACCACTCTGATTACTGAAATCTTTTATTATTATAGTAAAATGAAAATTTCACTTGTCATCCATTATTGTTTACAAAAAACAAAAAAACAAAAAATCAAATGAAATTAAAAATTAATCAAAATAATAGGGGTTACATATTGACTTTTTAATTCCACAACAGGTACCAAAATAAAGTCACCATTAATTATCAGGCCTGATTTGGAACAGTGCACTTTCTGAAGTTGCAAAACATGAAACAAGAGAATATTATTTCTGATGACAGTTTTGTTTCTGTTGCTGTCATTGGCTCGACAAGAATTTTAAAAGTTTTAGCAAGTCCAATTATTCTTTCAATGTGTATCCCTTTACTTGAATTTTTTCTTTTCCGCATTACAGTTTTTGTGGTGATCCTGTTCTTTTTTCTTAAAAATATAGATGTATTAATTGCTACATCACGAGAAGCAAACAGGTCTTGAACATTAAACCCTTTGTCAACCATTATGCTGTCTTTGGGATCGCACATCTGGATGAGGTTGCAACGCTCGACAAACTGCCGGTTACTTGTAGATCCAGCAAATGCTGGCGACACAAATGAAACTAATCCACCAGGAGTCACACCAACAAGTACTTTGACAGTATTTCTGTTCTTGTATGTTGAAAAAGTTGCTTGCTGTGATTTTGGATTTATTGTTTGTTTTATGGGACATTCTATACTATCTACAATCACCCTTGTTTTAGGGTGTGCACTTTTAAAACCAGAAGGTGCAAAATATTGAATAAGTTCTTGTTCCGGCCATATATTGACTTCTTTCCATTGTTTAGACATAAATATTATCCACGTCAAAAATATGTTTGAAACAACCCTTTCTGGTACACCAAACATCTGGGATAGCTCATAATTTGTAGTGTGTCTCCTCAGTTTCATCATGACCATAAAAAACTGGTCAGGAACAGTCATACAAACAACATTGTGATATGCATATTGTAAACAGTAGGCGGCTGGTCCAAGTGTGTTCAAAACAAAATAGAAGTTTGAAATGCTCTCTAAGCCAGTATAAAAATGCACGGCAACATCATCGTTGTGAAAATTATCAATGCTAAACACAGCTTGTTTGGGAGTTTGTGTCTCTGTCGAACAAACATTCACTGGTTCCTGCAGAACGGTGGCATCCATGTCCACTTTTTCTTCCTTACAAGTAAAAGTCTCCATGTCCATTGTTTCTTCCTCACAAATAACAGTCTCACATGCTCCAATATCTATTGGAGAAGCAAAGTACAATATTTGGTCATCTCCACCATCCATACTTGTGATATCAGTCAAAAGTTTTTGCTTTTCCAGGCTTGGGTTACTGTATCAGTTTCTTCGAGCATTAACTGCTTGTAATAGTGTCACATCAATCCAAGCAAATTGGCTTCGAACAGCTGTGTTCTTCAGTGTATTTTGTTTCAAGCCAGTTTCTGAAAACAAAAAAGCTTAGATAATTAAAAACAAGAAATGTAACTGGTAAGTTTTGCATGCCCCCCAAATGGTCGTTAAAAAATAACGATATAATTATGTTATAATATAGGTAGCGATGTATTCATGAATATAAAGTCATGGACTGATGTTTCAGGCTACATGCAATTTCATGTTTTTTTACATTAAAGTGTGACCATGACCTTTGTGTAACCTTGACATCTGATGTAATGGTCTGGGTATTTCAACAGTTAAATGCTGCTGAAACATCATTATGACATACTGATCACTTGTGTCAAGCTATTTTAAAATCCCTAAACGTAACACCAAAGTTACAGATCATTTGTTGATAAATTGAGCCAAGTGTTTTTGAAATCCATCCATGAATGATAAAGTTAAAGGACGGATTTGAAATCTCAAACAGATTCAAAGTGTTGTCATACATACTAAAAGTGTGACCTTGACCTTTGAGGTATGGGTCTAGGTCTAACTTATGACACGTCGTCATGTCATCTTGATAAATTGAGCCAAGATAAAGGCAAAGTCACAGACCAGACACACAATATCAAACAAATTGGAAGTGTGACCTTGATCTTTGAGGAAAGGTTCTGGGTCTAACATGCAACACTTAATTATGTCATGTTGATCAACTGAGCCAAGTATTTTTAAAATTTATCCATAGATGACAGACCGGACAAGAAATGTCAAAATGACTGAAAGTTGTCAAACAAAGTTAAAATGTGACCTTGACCTTTGAAGTGGGAGTCATGTTATGTTGATAATTTATAACAAGTATTTATAAAAATCCATCTATGCATGACAAAGTTACAGGCCAGACACAAATCTCAGACTCAAAGTGTTGTTAAACAAACTCAAATTGTGACCTTGACCTTTGAGGTACAGGTCTGGGTCTTACTCACGACACATCGTCATGTTGTGTTGATCATTTGTAACAAATATTTATAAAATCCATCTATGCAAGACAAAGTTACAGGCCGGACATGAAATCTCACACAAACTCGAAATGTTGTCAAATTAAAAAAGTGACCTTGACCTTTGAGTTACGGGTGTGGGTCTTACTCGCGACACCTTGTCATGTTATGTTGATCATTTGTAGAAAGTATCATTAAAATCCATCTATTCATGACAAAGTTACAGGCCGGACACGAAATCTCACATAGAATCAAAATGTATTCAAACTCAAATTGTGACCTTGACCTTTGAGGTACGGGCGTTGGGTCTTAATCGCGACACGTTCTAGTTGTCCTATATTGAGAAACTGTCATCCCATTTGTTCTACCCCTCCCACAAGGCGACACATCACGATACTCTTTTAATCAACAAATTGAAATACAAAAATAAACCTTAGACATATACAAATATTTAAAAAATACCAAATTAAAATAATAACAAGAGCTGTTGGAGTGACAGCGCCCTTGACTATTCGAATATTTGTCACAGAAGTACAAATTCGATTGAGACTGATGAAAAATCCAAGCAAATAAGAGTTACATGTATCTAACTGACAAAATTGAGTAGGTCTTATAACTGATATATCTTGTATGAAGTTTCAATCAAATACATGCAGTGACTGCTGGGTTATAAAATTTCTAAGTAAAACAAAGGCCCTAATTTGCAAGAGTTATCCAACTTGATTAATTTAGTTGATTTCATGACTACAAATGCATATGTAAAGTTTTAATCAAATACAGTGTGCGGCTGGTGTAATATGGACTTGACAGTACTTGCATGCAAATCTTTGACTTTAAATTCTTAGTCAAAGAAGGGCAATAATTTGCATTATATTCATGCAAGAGTTATCTAACTTAGGTAATGTAGTACAGCTGGTGACTAGGAAGGCTTGTGTAAAGTTTCAATCAAATACATTGAGTGGTTGGTGAGATACTGACTTGATTGTACTTGCACACAAAAACTTTAACCAGATTTTCTAAGCAAAACAAGGGCAATAATTTGCATTATAGTCAAGCAAGAGTTATCTAACTTATTTATTGTAGTAGGGTTGATGACTGGGAAGACTTGTGTAAAGTTTCAAATCAATACATGATGCAATGGTAACTGAGATATGGACTTGATTGTACCTGCACGCAAAACTTTAACAAGATATTCTAAGTCAAACAAAGGCAATAATTTTGCATTATATTCATGCAAGAGTTATCTTACTTAGTTAGTGTTGTAGGGTTGATGACTGGGAAGACTTGTGTAAAGTTTCAATCAAATACATTAAGTGGTTGGTGAGATATGGACATGATGGTACTTGCATGCAAAATTTTAACCAGATTTTTTTAGTCAAACAAGGGCAATAATTTGCATAACATTCATGTAAGAGTTATCTAACTTAGTTTTTGTAGAAGGGTTGATAACTAGGAGGGTTTGTGTAAAGTTTCAAAAGGTACTTGCAAGCAAAACTTTAACCAGATTTTTTAAGTTAAACAAGGGCAATAATTTGCATAATATTCATGCAACAATTATCTAACTTAGTAACTGTAGTAGGGTTGATGAATGGGAAGACTTGTGTAAAGTTTCAAGTCAATACATGTAATGGTTACTGAGATATGGACTTGATTGTACTTGCACTCAAAACTTTAACCAGATTTTCTAACTCAAACAAGGGCAATTATTTGCATTATATTTAAGCAAGAGTTATCTTACTTAGTTATTGTAGTAGGGTTGATGACAGGGAAGACTTGTGTAAAGTTTCAATCAAATACATTGAGTGGTTGGTGAGATATGGACTTGATGGTACTTGCACGCAAAATGTTAACCAGATTTGTTTTTAGTCAAACAAGGGTAATAATTTGCATAACATTCATGTAAGAGTTATCTAACTTAGTTATTGTCGTAGGGCTAATGACAAGGAGGGTTTGTGTAAAGTTTTAAGTCAATAAATGCATTGGTTACTGAGACATGGACTTAATGGTACTTGCACGCAGAACTTTAACCAGATGTTCTATTAAAGTTAAACAAGGGCAATTATTTGCATAATATTCAGCAAACGTTTTCTAACTTAGTAACTGTAGTAGGCTTGAAGACTGGGAAGACTTGTGTAAAGTTTCAAACAAATACTTAAGTGGTTACTGATATATGGACTTGATGGTACTTGCACGCAAAACTTTAACCAGAATTTCTGAGTCAAACAAGGGCAATTATTTGTACTAAATGCAAGCAAGAGTTATCTTATTTAGTTATTGTAGTAGGGTTGATGACTAGGAAGGCTTGTGTAAAGTTTAAAGACAATACATGAAATGGTTAGTAAGATAGGGAGTTGCATGCAAAACTTAAACCAAGGTGTGACGCCGATGTCTGGGTGAGTAGAATAACTCTCTTTATTCTCCAAATAGTCGAGCTAAAAACAACATTAATCATGTATTACCATGGTAGGAATTTGAAATGTAGTCGCCTGTAAAGTGATGTTGATAGATATAGCTGTACTTGCTTGGGGTGCCTATTTTTGTCCTTTGATTTACCTTGTCGAATGGTGTGAATCCACGCAGCATGTTGTTGTTCATAGCTAGGTATAATGTGGTCGCCCTTTTTACTACATTTAGGTACAACACAATAAGTTTCAGGCACGACGACACATTGTTTGTCACACTGTAAAAGGCTTCGCTGGTAAGGAACGGTTTATTGAGCAACAATGAAAACCGAGGATATCCAGTTATTGAGACCAGTTGTTGGTCAGTGCTCCACCTTGATATTGATTTATGTAATTCACTGAGATTTACCATTATGATTTATGTTGATTAATAAAAGTATCTTAGCTGCATGGGTACAAAAACATGTTACGCAGTTAAATCTAATGTCACTCTCAATTCTGTTGATGACTTACCATAGCAATTCGTATTTTCATTCAGTCAATGATTTATCACAATATTCAGATAATTCATGATGTGTTTTTTCTTATCAGAATATATTGATTTATCAATGAACTTATTATTAAAGTAATAATACATTTTTCCACATTCATTCCGTGTTCCAATGTGTGAAATGGATTATTTCTGAAATAATCGATTAAATTTTGTTGTATCTTGCAATGTTTTTGCACATGCAACCACATTTTGAAAGTAACAATGACTGATTTATAACTTTTTCATAGCATAAAGGAAATGTGAAGATATTATCGATATCTCACCTAGTTCGCTCTCGTGCATTTTGGTTTAAATACTCTGTTTTTGGTAATTATTATGCAGTTACGATCCTTGATTTACATGAATCAATTCTCAGCTCTGTTAAACTCTTATACGCCTAGAAAGAAAATCATTGCGTGCTCAATGTTTCATTGAGAGTTTTTATACCTTTGAATTTTACAACAATGGCTATTTGATAATTTTTGTTTGCGTGTTGGTGCAAATACTCACCATGTCTAGTGTTGCTAATTATGTCACTATTTTGATCAATGGACAGTGCAAACTAAAAGGTGTAATCTTCCGCATTTCCATATGAGTGTTTGCTTGAAAATCAATATTGTGTCTTTGATAGTCTTTGCTGTGTTTGAGAGAAAAATGTGTTTATTTATCAATTTATATTTTTGTTGTTTTATCAACTTTACCATACTAGATTAGGGTACTTGACCAAAAATTTGAAAAAGTATACATTTTACTATACACTCTTATAAATATGTTACAGTTGATTTATTTTGGAATTTATAAAACTGATTATTGAAAAAAATTGATTTTGGAAGAATTATTAATGCGCTAATAGTGGTTATTGTATTATTTTACAACATGAAAAAAGTGTGTTTTTAAATGCACTAAGTGTATTATAAATTTTTTCATCCAAAAACTGGTAATGAGATCCTTAAAATACTATTGTAAGAGTTCTTTGAACCCTAAATTAAAAATCCTAGTGAAAACCCTGTTTAATTAGGATAGGCCTATATGACTGACATGAAATATTCATAAAATTGGCAAAAACTAACGCTGACATTTAGCACATTTTTGTAAGCTTTATATGGCTAATACATCGCTTTTCCAGACTCTTTGAGTGAGAGCGAAGTCTAGAAGTTTAATATGGTAAAGTTTCTCCCTCCCCCCACTCCTCCAGCCCCCACATTACCTCTAAACTTGGAATTCCCCTGCAATTTATCTTTCAAAATCATGTATTTAGCATCCATGCTAATTCAGAACCAACAGATCATCATCAGTAACAAACTGTGAAAAATAATAAATACATTTTTTTAGTTTCCATCAATATGCCCCATTCAATTATGCATCAATAAAAGTCAATGGCATAAGGTTTGATCCTGGCATTCACTGAACTGCGCGACATCATTTGCTGTATACACATGCCAAGGTCATTACGGATTTGATCAGCTGATTGTTACACATTTGCAGAGCAAGAGTAGGGAATGAATACCTGTGTATTCGGCTAAACATGTTTATAAAATATAGGCAAATGTTTGGAAAGAAATTTTCATAATGATTGACAGTTGATTTGTTTATACGACTTGTAGTTGGGGCATCAGGGCGCATTTTAACAAAGGAGGGCGGTATTTGATTGGAGCCTAAAAGTAAAAGATGCAGGGCACTGGGTACTTCCATTCTGCCTAGAAAACCTTATAAACATTAAGCAATATATAGTGTAAAAATATACATAATTTAGCAACTGATGTCTATAAAATTTTAACTAGAGCAAATTGTTTATATCCGAAATATTGTAAATCCGAATATATATCTACTTCATTTCACAAAATCGAAACGCCAAACTTGTAACGGCTTATTCCTACACAACTAATATTAAATACTAAAATATTCATCATAATTTGGCTTTAACGTAGTTTTCTTAAGCAATAGAAAACCTCATAAATGTACCTGAAAAGACGTTACAGCTATTTTGTTAATTCAGCACATCGCACTGTGTTTGCTCACGATCCATCTTTGGCCCAGGTAGTTTTGAATTAGAATTGGCTGCGTTCAGCACCGTTAAAAACCAAACACGTTTTTTAATGCCTGGTTCCCTAAAATCCTTGCGTTGTGCGTGCTAATATGAAGTTGAGCCAATGTCTAGGAACATTATGAACTGAACGCAGCCGAGGATAGAGCGGTGTGTTTGTTTTTAACATATGTGTGCTACGATAACCAGTTGGAATAGTATTCTTCCCTCTTGGAACTCTAAGCGAGTCATACTATCTATCTATCTCTCAATTCTGCTGCACACCGTCTCGGGTAATGTTGAGTAGTTGCGCGCCTGTGTCTGTTAGTAGAAAAAAAAAAGATAAAAAGTAGAAATAGATATAAAGAATAGGTGAGGAATATTAAAATTGAGTGTGAAGTAGGTAAAATCAGGTTAAAGACAACATTTCAAGGCTTACGGATTGTTGTGGGTGATGGTGCCAACTGCGAGTTTAAACCTATCGAAGTCTCACATCAATGCAATATCTTTTGGTAAAGCATTCCACTGAACCATGGGCAAGGGAAAAAAGGAATATTTGTAGTAGTCAGTTCCAGTATGAATTTGTTAATAGGTTATTGAATGGTATTATTTTGAGATTTTATTATTATTTTGGATGTAGTCGTGCATTGGAATGGCTACTAGGCTGTGTATTATTTTGTAAAACAGACACAAGCATGCATCTGAACGACGTTAGTCATATTCTTATATCATTCTTCCCTTGTGGAACTCTAAGCTTATGCTATGTAATATCAATGACCTATATCTCTAATTCCTTGGTAATATAATTGCATGGTAAAACGCCACAGTTGAGATATAATAGCACCAGAATATTCTGTCTCAGATTTTAGATTTGTCCAGACATTATTCAAATTAAGGAGTTTTGTTTATAATCCTTGTTCTCAGTTTGTTAATTCGACACATCACATCGGTGGTCAAGAGCGTTTGGATCCTACTAAAATAGTTTGTGGCATATTTTAGATATCTAGACATTATTCAAATTAGGGAGTCTTGTTTTTAATTTTCAATTCTTTTTCTTCTATGTATCTTTCCTCTTCTAGAGTAGATATACTGTCGTAAACTGTGACTTATATAAAAGTGAATGTGAGACACGAACCGTGCAGGTAAAAGGATGAAAACAGCTCTGTAGATCATGCATGTAGTGCAACATATTGCACGTCTCTACGGAGCGATGTTTTATTTTGCGTCTCCTGAGACAGCAGATCTATCGGCAAATAGCTTTACAGCTAGTGTTTTATATTTGTACATACGACAGAAAATAATGTTTCTTGTATCTTGTATCCTGATATCCAAATAATGAAAAACGTGTCCATTCACGCCTTATTTATTCCGGTTAATCATGCGTGTAGACTAACCAGTGACTTAATAATATGCATATATATCATTGAACTCGTCAATGAGGCATTGTTTGGGTTTGTTTACGACTCTATTTTATATGCATGTATCTATATTTATATTGCATATGATTATATTGTTTCAATTTTGCAATTTAACGAAGCAGCGAAAACCATATGAATTTCCGTTTTCAGTTATTGTCCGCCCACGTCTTTTAATGGATATTTTTGTGTCCGCGGCTTAAGAAGATATATTAAACTAGAAGCTATTAAGATACACTCCAGTGATCTCAAAGGTTCCACAATGTTTGGTTTCGGGGCCTCTGTTATTCATTCTACACTGACCCAAAATAAAAACTTTACACTACATATGTTTAAACATTTCTTTTGTTAACGTACATGTTCGGAAACGTGTTATGCATGGCTATCCGGATTTTAATTGCGGATAATCATTATGCAATTTCAAAAAAAAGTTTCCGAAGTATTCATGCACCCATACACAAAAACGTTTTCCTTACTTAACACGTGCGCAACATCAAGTTTTTTACTTGCAGGTTTTACACCAACAAGTAGGCTTATAATGAGGCCCTCCCAGGGGTTTTGGAAATCTGGAGAACATGACCATTTATTTTCAGATATCGGGGGAGCATTGGGCATTACTTTCAGAGATCAAGGGATCAAAGGCCTAATTTTAGAGATCTAGAGATAATGTCCTTGAAGAAAAAAAAGAGAAAAAAGTACCTAATTTTACTAATTTTATCAGAGACATATAAACAGAGATAGGCAACTGGAGGCACTTGTCTAAATTTCAGGTGGCACATTTGGCATTTTCTATTTTAGTTTAAACTTATTTATTTTGCTTCGATTGTGAAACAAGTTCTTACAACTTAGACAAATCACGCTCGAAGTCTTCCTGGGTATAACCAGTACTAAGCATATGTGGAAAAAATGTCTTGCCCAAGGACACCACACATAGTCGTGGCGGAGGATCGAACCCCCGACTCTCCAAGCATTGGTTTGGTGCTCTACCACTAGACCACGTGGCGTTTTCTAAATTATGGAAACACAACTCCTCCAGAATCAAGCAACATAATTTTGTGATTATGGTATCAAAGGAAAGGGCTTGATTGTAAATTTGGGAGATTAAATGTGTGTTGTTTAAACGTATTTATTAAATCAAGACTACTGTACCGTTTTTTATTAAAAAAAAATTTCGTGAAAATTTCAGCATATTTTGTTTTTAATCCGTAATAATTTAAATTCAGAAGAAAAATATTACATAATTGATAATTGGAATTAATCATCATTTTTAGCAGTTTTACTTTGGTAACAAAATTATTTACTTCAGACAAGATTCGAAGAGTGTTTAAAGAAATACTAAAAGTGCCGTGTACATTATATTGCTATTAGCCTGCTAGTCTCTGTAATTAATCCACTGATTTTATGTATAATTTTTATACTTGAGCATAATTTACTTTTAAAATGAGATGTTGACTGCTTGAAACTGCTTTTGACAGCTTTGGAGGTTTCTGGCAAAGTGTTAGTCTGGGACCCTGTCCAACTTCATTCCATAATCGTATGTGCCCGAAATAAATTTTGGATGGTAATTCAGAACAAAGATATATTTACATTTTTGATGCTTACAGGCAGACTAGTGCAGTGGTTATTATTGTCGATTTCGGAGCGTAAGGACTGGTTTTCAATCCCACTCGGCTTTTAACTTTTTTTATTTATTAGATCTTGTTTACACAATATAGTCAATTATTTATGTTTTATGTATTGCCTTTTGCAAATTAACCGTTCAGCTGTTCAAACAAAGCTTTTTGTCTCTTTTGTCCTTTCCTCGATCTCTTCTTTTGGCTCTACTTGCCAAATGCCAGCAGGGCTTATGTCGTGGTAAGTTGTCCGTCGTCCGTCATCCGTCCGTTAGCCTTTTTCTTGTAGGCGCCAAAACAACCCCCTTATTTTTCAACAAATCTTAACCAAAATATGTAACCACAAAATCTCGGATAAGTTCTTGAACCAGCCTGATTGAACCACAAATGTCCAATGCCACAGGGCTTACAACCACATGTTTAAGGAAACTTAAAAAAAGCTATGAAAATTCAAGCCATAGACCTTAGATATTTGACATGAAGCATTGTTACTATGGGGGTCCTCTGAAACGGTTGTAGAAGTCGGGATCCCGGGGTCAAATTTGCGCATTTCACCTGAAGATGTATCCTCTCTGGTAAAGTCAAACACGACTTCATTGAACTTGATGACGAGGATTACATACATATTCAAACAGCCCTTGTCAAGACGATTGACATACAGAGACAAGATATGCGGAGGGTGAGCCTGATCTGCCTGCAGAAAAGACAAGGGAAAGAAGCAGTGCACGGATTTTGCTTATTATGATGATGTGTAAATAATAATAGAGAAGACTATAGTAGATAGGCGTTCACGAATGGACAGCTTTTTTATTATTTTGATATCTGATCTGCTGTCGGAGACGCAAACTAAAAATCTTTAAATGGCTCCATAGAGGTGCTATATGTCTCACAAGTCAGATATCGTGTCAGACCCGGTCGCTTACGCACAACAACGTAATCGTTTCTTGCCTGCAACCAGTACTCATTGGCGTTACGGTGTTCATGCACAGACGATCATAAACCGTTTGAGACAAAACAGTGTTCCAATTCGTGCTTGTAGGCCATATATTGGTCAGATTCCGACAGCGCGCCACAAAGCTTCCAGACACGACGTCATTTGCAATACATGCGAAACCAATTGCAATGCCTCTGTATCCGCGAGCCTGAACCCCATAGAACACGTATAGAATGAATTGGGTCGGAGGGACAGGTTAAATTTTTCAAGCAGAAAGCCGGTAACATTTGCTTCAGAGGCTATTTTCATTGTTGCTATGCGATATGCTAATTAGTATGGACACTCCTGTATTTCAGCCTTCGCCACACTCCATTTAATAGCAATTTTGTGCAGACTGAGACATAAAATATCAAAAGTTATGACTCAAGCACGTCTGATTGGGTGATTTACATGACATAGAACTCTCCCACCAAATTTTGGAGAAGTATATACAAATATTAACAAAGAAATACTGTTACTAACCATTTTATATGAGCCTTAACATATTTTCAATTATGTATGAACTCATGATTTCATGTTTTATGAACCGAGTGAATAAAATGTATTGTATGGTATTGTATTGTATTGTATTGTATTGTATTGTATTGTATTGTATTGTATTGTATTGTATTGTCGTGTAGTGTAGTGTAGTGTATTGTATTGTATATTAAACAGTTACTATCGTCCGACAGATACATAAATAGTCAAGAACTACTTTTTCTTGAGTAGTTTGAAACCACGAGGAAGCAGTGTTTTGAGCAACAGATGATCAACATACGATACTAAAGAAATGCCAGAAAGTCTGGCGCCTCAAAAATCAATGTCCCCAATTATATTCCTATGTAGAAATAAA
Organism: Panopea generosa; assembly: GCA_029582155.1. Lineage (NCBI taxonomy): Eukaryota > Metazoa > Mollusca > Bivalvia > Adapedonta > Hiatellidae > Panopea > Panopea generosa. The sequence goes on from CM055897.1 coordinate 47,522,066, forward strand.
TGTCACCTTACAGGGTCCCAATATATCCCAGCCTCTTGATTTGCAGAATTTCCAATCCCTTGCTGATGCTAGGATAATTTATATCAAACATGAACAAGTTTGACAGAAAAGGTTATTGAGAGGAAGAGAGGAAAATTGTCACGACTAGATGATGCTTCAAAACTCATATTGAATAAAAAAAAATATCATAAATGGAAAAAAAAATATAGAAGATAGTATTCCTATGTAAAACTCAAAGTCCCCTTACAGGACCCCATACAAACACAAATCCCTTGATTTGTACCAACTTTAAACCCCTGCTCATAGGGACAATCTATATCAAATATGAACAAATTTGGCTAACCTGTTGTTTAAAAGAAAAACTTTTGAAAATCGTCTATTTTAACTCTTTTGTTGAAACAGTAATTTATGAACATACATGCAAACGATGTTCCATTTAAAAAAAATATTAATGTTTATTATAACTATAGTTGAGTGTCATTACTACATATTATATACTTTCAAAATCTGTTGAGCGGTTCATCAGAAGATTTTTTAAGTTGTTGACAATTTTTAAGTATGGCGGCCATTTTAAGCTTCATATTTAGAAGTAAAAATTTCCTATGTAATAAAAACATCCATGTGGAGTTTCAATTTTAACTGGCGGAGGTGCTGCTAAAGGACGACAGACAACGAACAACGCGCCATCGGGTTAGCCCTTAAGTCAGTACAGCTACAATGATACCCTCAAATGTTATGAAAACAGGGTTTTCTGTGGCCCTTTTTAGACCTCAATTTGTGTGGTCTGCTCTGAAGAAGATTTATAAGGGTTTATACGTTCAAAGTGGAAAAGTATTAAAAGAAATAACAATGAATAAGGTCCTGGTGAGGAGCAAAACTTTACCGTAGAGTGATGATTTTAACAAACTTGAGTTCTCCATGTAAGGACGGTCCACATCAAATAAGGTGATGCATGTGTAAAGTGGTTACAACGATGTTGTTTGAAGTAGAAGTTAACAACCAACATACACATAGCAATCATACATGCTCACCATGGAGCTTTCAGCTTTTTTGAAAATCTATACTCCAAATTAAACTGAAATTGAACACAAAAGTTGAATCAGTTCAATAAATAATATTAACTATTCATATCTTACCGTAAAATCTCAACATTAAAATAAGTTTAAATACAAAATCTTGTGACAATCTATAAATTCCAAACATATGAATTTTGTTTTGTGTAACTTTAATTTATGAAAGGAAATATTTTAACTTATCGAACTGAAAGAGACAAATAGTGAAAAGAATGAAAAGGTATTTTGCACAGCAGGAGATTGTTCATATATACATCAATAACTTCATCTTGTTTCTTTTGGATACTGCAGTGTAGTCACAAATATATTCATATAAACCTGAAATATCAGTTTAAGCCAATGAAATGCTGTAAAGTAATTCGGGGCGATTTCTTGACCAATCATTTCATAGTGTTTTAACTGCGACCAAGAGCCATGTTGGACATGGTCAATCCCCGCGCCGAAGCAAATTCTTGTACTGTCAACTTTCTGTCAATGTTCTTTATCATTGTATGCAGTTTCAGAACATTCAATTTAAAACATTTAGATGTATGCTCCAAACATGAGAAAATAACAAAGGGGAATCATTCTGTGAAGTCAGAAGAAAGAGATATGCTTCCTGCGCACTGTACTTCCTCTCAATATCTTCTATCATTGTGTGAAATATCAACTAAATCCCGTGAACACTTTTTGGGTAATGTTCCAGGCTAGAATAATAAAATATAATAACAAAGGGAATACTTATGTAAAAACAGAAGAGTTATGAAAAATAAATTAGAAATAGGGGTAATTGAAAAAGTAAGCAAGGTAGAGTTATGGCTCTTGTACACTGCACTTCAAAATATATCAACATAATTAACAGGATAAATTGTTTTCAACAGAACAAGCGTCCCAGTAAAATAACAGTAGTTCTATAACTCTGACGCCTTTCTCCACAGCATATGTTTATTATGGTATAAACCACTTTTAATAACAGGGCTCTCGTTTGCCCATTTTTGAGCCATTATTTTGCCTAATTCCCAATGGCAAATAGTATCTTTTTTTCCCAACCCAAAGTGATAAAATTCCAAATTCCACAATGCCGGTGTAGGATAATTTGCTTTTGTCTACAAACAGTGTATACTCATCTTTGATTAGTCATCTGAAATGATTCTGGTCATGTTTTCTTGATAGAAATTGAAATCATCCTTTAGAAATAAAGCGTTAACGAAAATAGAAACATTTGGAAATATATCGTCATTGATTTTGGGCCTTTATATAGCCTTTTTACGGAGAAGATTTTTGTTTCTTTGCTTCTCCAGATATGGCATTTGATAAACACTGAAACCCGAAGAGGACCAGACTAGAAAGATTCACATCATGTGCTATCAGCGATCTGATGCCAATCACATTTTTACCGGTCACTCATTCTAATTGATTTTCCACTCCCGAACAGGTGGAGCAAATCCAGATTTGTTCATCTTCATGCACAACTAAGCATCGGTAGTAGTAATCCCTGAAAGTTTGAATCAATTCCGTCCAATAATAAATGAGGAGTTGCGGTCACAAAATATTACCATATTCTCCTCCGATGCCTATCGGCGGGGGATAATTATGTTGTAAGTGTAATTTAGATTGGTTAGGGTTAGTGTTTGGGTTAGAGGGTCGTTATTCTATAGGGGGTCACAATTCTATGTTAGGGTCATTTTTCTACGTGTGGGAGAGTCATAATATTATGACCCCTGGTCAAATATGATGACGGGTGTCATTATTTTATATAAAATAATGACCCAACTGTCATTATGCTATGGGGGTCAGTTTACAACGTTACACCGGTATGCGTAACCACCACACTTCCTAAACACCAGAGCTGTATGCGCAACAGCCACACTTCCTAAACACCAGAATTGTATACGCAACAGCCACACTTCGTAAACACAAGAGTTGTATGCATAACCACCACACTTCCTAAACACCAGAGCTGTATGCATAACAGCCATACTTCCTAAACACCAGAGTTGTATGCATAACAGCCACACTTCCTAAACACCAGAGTTGTATGCATAACAGTCACACTTCCTAAACACCAGAGTTGTATGCATAACAGCCACACTTCCAAAACACCAGAGTTGTATGCGCAACAGTCACACTTCCTAAACACCAGAGCTGTATGCACAACAGCCACACTTCCTAAACACCAGAGCTGTATGCACAACAGTCAAACGTCCTAAACACCAAAGCTGTATGAGCAACAGCCACACTTCCTAAACACCAGAGTTGTATGCTCAACAGTCACACTTCCTAAACAGCCACACTTCCTAAACACAAGAGTTGTATTTGCAACAGTCACTCTTCCTCAACACCGGAGTTGTATGAGCAACAGCCACACTTCCTAAACACCAGAGTTGTATGCGCAACAGCCACACTTCCTAAACACCAGAGCTGTATGAGCAACAGCCACACTACCTAAACACCAGAGTTGTATGCTCAACAGTCGCACTTCCTAAACAGCCACACTTCCAAAACACCAGAGTTGTATGCGCAACAGTCACTCTTCCTCAACACCAGAGTTGTATGAGCAACAGCCACACTTCCTAAACACCAGAGTTGTATGCGCAACAGCCACACATCCTAAACACCAGAGCTGTATGTGCAACAACTGTATGCGCAACAGCCACACTTCGAAAACACCAGAGCTGTATGCGCAACAGCCACACTTTCTAAACACCAGAGCTGTATGCACAACAGTCACACTTCCTACACAACAGAGTTGTATGCGCAACAGTCACGCTTCCTGAACACCAGAGCTGTAAGCGCAACAGTCACACTTCCTAAACACCAGAGCTGTATGCGCAACATCCCCACTTCTTAAACACCAGAGCTGTATGCGCAACAGTCACACTTCATAAACACCAGAGCTGTATGAGCAAAAACAGCCACGCTCCCTAAACACCAGAGCTGTATGCGCAACAGCCGCACTTCCTTAACACCAGAGCTGTATGCGCAACAGTCACACTTCCTAAACACCAGAGCTGTATGAGCAACAGCCACTCTTCCTTAACACCAGAGCTGTATGCGCAACAGTCACACTTCCTAAACACCAGAGCTGTATGAGCAACATCCACACTTCCTAAACACCAGAGCTGTATGCGCAACAGTCACACTTCCTAAACACCAGAGCTGTATGCGCAACAGTCACACTTCCTAAACACCAGAGCTGTATGAGCCACAGTCACACTTCCTAAACACCAGAGCTGTATGCGCAACAGCCACACTTCCTAAACACCTGAGCTGTATGCGCAACAGCCACACTTCCTAAACATCAGAGCTGTATGCGCAACAGCCACACTTCATAAACACAAGAGCTGTATGCGCAACAGCCACACTTCGAAAACACCAGAGCTGTATGCGTAACCACCACACTTTCTAAACTCCAGAGCTGTATGCGCAACAGCCACACTTCCTAAACACCAGAGTTGTATGCGCAACAGCCACACTTCCTAAATACCAGATCTGTATGAGCAACAGCAACACTTCCTAAACACCCCAAACAACAGAGTTGTATGAGCAACAGCCACACTTCCTAAACACCAGAGCTGTATGTGCAACAGCCACACTTCCTAAACAGCAGAGTTGTATGAGCAACAGCCTAACTTCCTAAACACCAGAGCTGTATGCACAACAGCCACACTTCCTAAACACCAGAGCTGTATGCGCAACAGCCACACTTCCTGAACACCAGAGCTGTATGCGCAACAGTCACACTTCGTAAACACCAGAGCTGTATGCGCAACAGCCACACTTCCTAAACACCAGAGCTGTATGCGCAACAGTCACACTTCCTAAACACCAGAGCTGTATACGCAACAGCCACACTTCCTAAACACCAGAGTTGTATGAGCAACAGACACACTTCCTAAACACCAGAGCTGTATGCGCAACAGCCACACTTCCTAAACACCAGAGCTGTATGCGCAACAGCCACACGTCCTAAACACCAGAGCAGTATGCGCAACAGTCACACTTCCTTAACACCAGAGCTGTATGAGCAACAGTCACACTTCTTAAACACCAGAGTTGTATGCGCAACAGTCACACTTCCTAAACACCAGAGCTGAACACCAGAGCTGTATGCACAACTGCCACACTTCCTAAACACCAGAGTTATATATGAGCAACAGCCACACTTCCTAAACACCCCAAACACCAGAGTTGTATTAGCAACAGCCACACTTTCTTAACACCAGAGCTGTATGCGCAACAGTCACACTTCGTAAACACCAGAGCTGTATGAGCAACAGCCACACTTCCTAAACACCAGAGCTGTATGCGCAACAGTCACACTTTTTAACACCAGAGCTGTATGAGCAACAGTCACACTCCCTAAACACCAGAGCTGTATGCGCAACAGTCACACTTCCTTAACACCAGAGCTGTATGCGCAACCGCAACAGCCAAACTTCCTAAACACCAGAGCTGTATGCGCAACAGCCACACTTCCTAAACACCAGAGCTGTATGCGCAACAAACACACTTCCTAAACACCAGAGCTGTATGCGCAACAGCCATACTTCGTTAACACCAGAGCTGTACAATATCATGGAAGACAATAAAATCATAAAATTTTGTTGCTTGGGCCGAAGAAAATAAAAACATAAAATTTTGTAGCTTGGGCCGAAATGGTTTTTTTTGTAGAACCATTAACATCCTCAATCATAAGGTAAAATAACATCACAAAATGTCTATGCGGGCCAACAGCTATGAGATGCTTATGTTTATTGTTTTATAATTCATACCATCATTTCATAAAATCTCGTATATGTATGCTCTTCATGTGCAATAACCAAATATTATGAAACACAGAATGACATCGCAATCGCTTGTTAACAAACGTGACCTGGACATTAACCCCCACCACCCAATGTTTGTAGTGCGAGAACATATAGTCATTCCACATTGCTCTACATCGTACTATGAAATCATTTGGGACAGAACTAATATACAAAAATAAAACACATGCACAGTATATTTTCCGTCAAAAAAATAACGCAATCAACAGGATAATCTTTTTACGCAGCACAACACAAATGGAAAAAAAAACACACAATATCGCATAGCACACTGTTGCACATCCGAAAAATTGGCACATCGCAATAACAGTAGGTTATTTAATTGCTTATTATTATTATTCATTATTATGCAAATTAACTAATCAATAATATCATTCACCTTCTTCCGCAGTGTAATGTAAACGTGATAATAAGATAGCATTGCCATTCTTTGATAAAGCCATGAAAAAAGAATACATATTTGAATAACAACACCTGTGATATATAGAAATATTGCAATTGAAGAATTACATGTTTTTAAACTACACTTCCGTTCATATACACGAGGGAAACACAAAATCTACTACTGGAGAACATATATGGGTCAAAATCAAAAAATGTCATAGAGCTTTATATGATAATATAGCAATGACTCCATATTCGAAGAAATATAAATAATGATAATTCTTTAATGATCACCACACTATGAATTAATAATGCTCTATAGAAAAACGACACAGGAGGATTTCCAAAATATGTTACATGTTTTGATTTGTATATTAACTCGATTTTTTTCTGACTGATTCAATGTTAAGAGCAAAAACAGAGGTTAGTAATGACAGAGTTCAATCTTGAAGATATTTTGGGATAAATATAATTTGATACACCTTGCAGAAATTAAATAAATGCAATGTGTATGGCAAACGTAATGAAAGAACTATTATTAGCATTGTTTGCCCAATTAACACTTATTTTAGGGATACGATTCCAGATGTGAGAACTGTTTATAGTTTATACATATCGAACCGTCCATTTAAAGAATATTATCACACTTATGGCGGTTTCAATTGCTTTTTTGATAACAAAACAATTGCTAAAACATTTTTTTCACCAGTTCAAGAACTTGTCCGAAATATCATGGTTATGATATACACGTAACTACTATGTATGTTAGGTGAATATCCAAAGAAATATGCGGTTGTTAGATTGCACATTATACCAAATAATGGAATTTTGTTCATTTAATATATTATGATTCAGATATCGGTTATTTTATTTGGCCAATTCAACACCTTGTGGATAATCTTAGGTAACTTCTATGTAAGTTGTGCAAAATCTTAGATAGTGTCTTTGTAAGTCTTTGCAAAATTTAAGGTAAATGCTATATAATTGAAATGCACGTACTGAAGTGCACACAATGACAAAATAGTATTGTTTTTGTGACAATTCAAGACGGACCGTAAAATCGATTATCCTATTGGTCCATGTCAAGAACATGTCCGATATATGTTATCTTACTAATATGTAATGAAAACTGCGAGTGCTAGAATTAACACAAGTCAAATAATGCAATATTCGACCGTTCAAGTGTCATAATCGAGACATGCATAATGAATTATCTCCTTCGTACATATGTTCTCTTATCCATGAAAATGTTGGGAATCTTAATATCTATAACCTTCGAAATGCACATGACCTTAGAACCTTCTCATGTTATACACAATTATACTCTAATTCATTCATACCCGCTTCTGTACGTGACTGGAACAGTCTTCCACAAAATATAAGAGAGTCAACCTCTCTTAATATATCCAAAGCAAATATAAATGCTAATAAACAAAATGTTCCAAATCACTACTATGTAGGTAACCGAACTGCCCAAATATACCATTCATGACTCCGTACTAACTGCAGTAGTCTGAATCAACATTTATCTAATAAAAACATAGAAGCAAACCCAAATTGCCTTTGTGGTGAAATTGAGAATACATATCATTATTTATTTAGTTGCAGACTATTTCGCCATTATAGACAAAGTATGATGACCGAAATAAAATTGACTTACCCTCATGAACCCTCCTTAAACGACCTTCTGTATGGAAAGGACACTCTTTCACTAACTAACAACAACTCGATTTTCATGGCAGTTCAAAAATACATTACAAAAACCAAAGGTTTCAAATATCGTACACAATTGAATAGACCTTGATTTTGTCACATTCGATGTTATATTTATATACACAAATGAAGTCGTCGCGTCTCTATATGATCCTAGAAAGCTAAAGTAATTACTATTGAATGTATTGTATAGTATAAATAAACACGAACATGCAATGAACCGATACAGGAAACAAAATCAGTGAAGTCTCTTTCTTTCATTCTTTTCCATAAATATTTGGGCATGTTTTTTACTCGAAAGTTAAAATGGTCGAAAACTCACGAGGCTTTGTCAGAACAGGGAATAAAAGCGTCAGCCTGTATTTTCAGATTCGAAAGACAATTTGGGCATCTAGATCCAAATGATATTTTTAAATTATTTGATGCTATGGTTAAAACCATTCTATGTTATGGGTCAGAAATTTGGGGCTTCAATTATGTTGACAAAATAGAAAATGTACAAATTAAATTCTGCAAACAATACTGTCATTTATCGCAAATCACGGCACATTTCTTTGCTCTAGGAGAATGTGGAAGGTTTCCCCTTTGTACGTCTTATATGACAAACTGTATTAATACTGGCTTAAGTTAACGCACATGGAGGATCACATGTATCCAAAACAAAGTTATGCTATGTTGAAGAGATTAGACGAAATTGGTAGAAAAACATGGGCAGGGTCAATTAAAAATATGCTTTTTAAGTATGGATTTGGATATGTATGGGTATCCAATGGTGTTGGTGATGATGCAATGTTCCTTAAGATATTTAAACAGCACATCAATGATTGTTATTTACAGAAATGGCAAAAAGATATTCATAGTACATCGAAAGCCTCTCATTACAAATATTGTAAGTCATTGCTTAATATTGAATCATATCTAAGTTTGGATTTACCATACAAATCGAGAAAACATTGTCAAATTTTAGATGCTCGTGTCATAATTTAATGATCGAAAAAGAAAGACATATAGGTCTTGATAGAACTTTACGATTTTGCTTATTTTGTCATAATTCAAATGAATATGTAATTGAAGATGAGTTTTATTCCTTTTTTGAACACCAAATTTATGAACACCTTAGACTAATATACTTTAAAGATGCATGGCTAAGATCTAGATCTTTAAATCTATTTTATACAATTATGTCCTAATCAGACAAAATATCTATCACAAAGTACATGTTAAATTCTTTTGATAAAAGAAAACTTGAATTAGAAAATATAACTCTATAAATATAACCTAACAAATACTTATTTAAAGTTAATTTATGTTTTCAATTTGTTTGTTCTATACTACTTGGTTATCGCTCCAATGTTTGTTTACAAAATGTATATGTTCATTGTATTTTGGGCCAGTGACCTATATTACTGAATAAACTTTGTCTATGTCTATGCACGATCCCTAAGTAATAACTGACGGCTTTGCAAATTATTTCGAACTGTTATATTCCCCATTCGACTTGCTTGTTTCGGTAATAAATAGTAATCGGGCTATCCGGCTTGTCAAAGATCAAATAAATGTAGAACAATAAAACTGATTCAAATAAATACCGGATAAAAACAACGACAAATACACGAACCTTTTCAAAGATAGTTTTATTTCTTCCTGATCATTATCATTCATTACATTAGTATATTGGTTTTTTAAATAAAGCTCTAGCAAGAGTTGTAAAAGTGCAAATCAGTTGACACGTTCTTAATTTAGTATAGTATAACCATAAAACAAAAATAATTCAATTAAAACCGCAACATATCTATTTAGTCTGCAATACGAACACCAAAGACAACACACAGTATATCTTTATCGTTGTCACCTTTAACCTCCCATTTCGCAGCAAGTCGCACCTGAAAAGATATAATAGCTAATAAAAACTTCATAACTGTTTTATAAATGAAAACAATTTCAAAGCATTTAACAAAAAATGTGAATAAATGACCATTTAATAAATAGAATAAGGAAGTATATCAAGTTTCTTTCAGATTTTAGAATTAGCAAATAAACGGTTTTTATTCAATATAGAATCTACCATTTGCATATATACTCACTGAGCTGTTGACAGTACTGTTTATTTAAAAATGCAAAAATTCTATGTTGAAAACGGATTTCCTCACATAGCTTGTACACCCATGTTAGGTTTAAATGAATTGAACAAAAAAAACAACAACAAAACGCACAGATATTTTTATATTTTTTTTAGAATGAGCCATTTCCAGTTCACAATTGTGATTGAATATCGTTTCGTTACGTTTTAGCGGATTTTAAATACCAAATAATTCCTATTTTATTAATGAATGATAAGAGATGTTTTTGTAGTTATTTTAAATCTTTCTGGCATGATACCTTTAGAAAGAAATTGGAATTAACATATATAATTTATTCTTGCAGACTTGGTCATAATAAAATGTTTTAAACACGATCACGTATGCCCAGAAAGACAGAGGTAAACTATGTGCATGTGAGATGGTGCGACTGAATAGAATTCCTGGCATATTGTTCTTTTTCAGGAAAACATGTGCTTGTTTATATCAATATCATCAATATCAAATATATTAGGAAAAAATCTTAATATACGAATAAGTGAGACCTCTTATTTATCAGCTAAAATATATAATCTTGCATACCATAAAGTATTTGTGTTTAGGCATTTTTAATCAATATCCAATCAAAGTTAAATTAATGCTTAGTTTGAGGCCAGCATGCAAAATAAAAACAACAACAAAACCAACAGTAGGTTTCTAACACTCGCTATTACATCCCCTAACTGTAGACACATTCTCAGCAAAGATTTAGATGGCGTAAGAGCCCTTTATAACGATAACAAATATTTTGTGTATGTTTTATATGAGTAAAAGTTAATTAAAAATTTCATGGATATATATAATCACATTTTTCATATTAATGAAGAAATGATAATCACTATCCTAAACCTTTAAACTATTGAATTTTCAATATTCTTAAAATATACACAATTTCTAAAATTTCAAGGTATCACATTGCAACAATGGCAACTATATAATTTATATGATTTTGATTTTTACTCCAAATTTGTTATGCACAAAGTTTGAGGGATACGACTTAACCTAAATACACTATTTTTTCTCAAATTTAAAAAAAAATCTCTTAAAGTATCATCTAATAATATTCTCTCAGATTTGTTAAAGCCACGACCATATGGTCAAAATTTGGATCTTCCCTAGTCAAGGACGCAGCAATGAAACATGCAATTAGGAATTTTCAAACTTATTTTGTTTTTAATTGTCCTATGACAGGGATTTCAAATGTATTCAAACAAATGGACAATGATTCTATGTTTGGTCACTGTAATGAGATTTTGAAGTTTTCAAATAAAACACAAAATCCTAATTTTTGGTAAACTTTTATTAAGTTTCACATTAAGCAATGTATATCAAACGGGAGCGTCCAACGGGAGCTCAAAAAATATATTCATTTTTTTCTTCACATTTTAGAATCCATAGAAAAAAACTATTATTTTGTAAATTAATTTTTTTTGAGAATATGAATAGGGACATTGAAACCAAACGGCTTTATTTCTCAAATGATGTATCTTAGGCACTGTTTGCTCATAACATTATGCTATCTTAACTAAATTTGACTGATATCTTGTGATTACTTGATTTTGTGAATAAATGTTTTTTTTTTTTCAATTTTTAGATAAAACATTTTTTCAAGAAAATCTTTTTCTGTATAATATTATTATAATATTAAGTGATTTTGTATTAATATGTAAAGATAAAATTGAAGAAATTAATTCAGTGAGTGTTTAACCTGTAGATATTGAGAAAAGTCATTAGTTAAAGTAACAATGACAGTTTTAGTCAATATACAAATGTTTCCATGGCAACGTAATATTACTGCACAGATTCAACAAATATGAATATCCGATTTAGACAATTTAAGAGTCCACGCAATTCATTATCATCTTTCTGGCAATGATCGCTGCTCTATTATATATTTTTTTCGAAAATATGAAGGTTACTTACATTCAAAACAACGGTCGGACATGTAACTTTTGCGGTATATATTTGTGTATATCCTTTTTGTACAGGACACGTCATGCCATTTCCACAGGCGTCCCTGGGAGTCACAACAAACGACGGGAAGTTCACTCCAGCTGCGACAGCAGTTGCGTTGTTAGTTGCACTCACACTATAAATCGCTGAATTAGTTGTCAATAACAATTATGCTATTATTTGCTTCAAATATGTGTGTGTACATGTAATCATCTTTCCATGTTATCGTTATTTACATTTGAAACATCATTATTTATCTTTTAAGTGTCATATCCTGAAAGCGCTCAAGTTAATTTTAAATACATTTAAAGAATTCAGTATTGTTATGGTGTATTAATTGATTAATTAATTAATAATTAATTAATTAATTAATTTATTTATTTATTTATTTATTTATTTATTTATTTATTTATTTATTTATTTATTATTTCTCTCATATACATACATTTAAAGTTGGGGGTAAAACTAATGGTGATTAGATGCTGACACAAATTATTACAAATGTGGACACTTCGGCAATCAGATGATACGGTTAAAATAAAAACGAAGCTGTTTCAGTAAAAAAAACATCGCCCTTCGCTAATGTCATGTCTTCTTTACAAGCGACTTTATTTTTAGTTTTATTGTTATGTTCAATGAAACTAGTAGCAATAACCATTATCATTTTTAGAATATTATATAAGAAACCATTCTAAAAGTAAACATGGTAGCTTAGAAATTGTTATCTATACTCAGCAAAAAAAGAAACTTTACTCTCTTTAAACTTTTTTTATTTCTATATGTATAAACATGTTGATATTACGTTAGTGTGTTTGACTAGTGGACACTTATTTATTTAAACACAAGTGATACTCATCCAAAGTCCACCAGGTAGATACACAGATTTGCATTTCTTAAATAGACACGTTATTAACCAAACAATTGAATTCACATCATAATTTTGCTTTACAATGATGCCTTGCTATTTTAAATATCAAACAAAAGTGCCACAGTGGTTCTTTTATCGCTCACCTGGTGCTTTGTTCTCTGGAGGCCTTGTTTTTGAACAAGTCAATTTCATTTTCGCAATTTTGGTAGAGGAATACATACTAATAATTTGTTCTAAACTATTTTGAAATCTGACCACCCGTTTTAAAGGAAGATATTTTAAAATGTTTTCCTTTAGGTTGCCAGGGCAACCAGAGTTCCGTTTGGATCGAGTTCGTTTTAGCTATTTTGATAAGGACCTATCTAAGGATCATTCCTGTGATGTTTGCTTTAAATTGGATAAGCGGGTTAAGAGGAGATGTCTTTTGAAACAATTGTTTAAAAACGGACGCAAGGACGGACGAACAAATAATGAAGAGTCACAACTACACAATGGCATATGTAAGCTAAAACAAGTAAAACAAATGCATTTAAAACATAGAATAAGGAATTAACCCGGCCCACAATGGCATTGTGTACAGAAATGGCATTTAGGTGTTAGTGTTTTTGCCCCGAAATACCGTCTTTACCCCCACAATGGCACCCCTAAAATAGTGTGGACATGTACCGACGGACGTACGACGTACGAAGAGTGATCACAATAGATCAACTTAAGCATTCGGCTCAGATGAGCTAAAAAAAACTTTAGCAGCATCAATAATAAGCATACGTTGTCTGGTCTAACTTAAAATAAATTGAAGTACTTGAAGTACTAAGCTTAGGCAAACAATGGTCAAGTAGAAATGCAATATTAAAGTTTGTGTAAAATAAAGCCAGGAACATGAATGAACGTATAATTGTGTTTTATAAATTAATATTTAAACCCACTAGGCTTTTACGAAAAACATAAGTAATTTATCAAAGATACACTAATACACACTAGAAAATACCGAAAACAGTAGTAAGATAACTGGTATTTGTCTCCAAACTGAGTTAGGATAATAGACGATTCGGAACTTAACTGTTTTTTTTTCCATGGGTAAAATTTCATGGACGTCCTTGGGTTCTTGGAAGTTGTTACTTTTTATAAAACATATATCCTACGAAACTTTGAAAAGCGAATACTAAACCTAGGCAATTTGCCAAGATAAAGTGCCGTTTCTCTTCTACTCTGTGTGTGTGTCATTTTATTCAAATTTCAAGGTTTCAGGATTTTTGCTAAATTTACCTCACAAGCAATGTTGAGTTATGTAGATTTATGTTTAATCTACCGGATTAGTTCTTACGGAACAGATGAGGAAAAAGATCGGTAAAATTAATTAGTTTCAATAATCTTCTCAAAAAATTATTAGCCTAATATCCCGTTAGACATATATTATCTAAAATATTCCAAGTATTTTAATTATTTCTGCAAGTATTGGTTTCTACTTGAAAATCCCGAGCATTGATTATAATAATTAGAAGTGGTTTAAAATACATGCTATTAAGTTCCATAAAGGGACCAGGAGGACCACAGTAGATTTAAACTGAATTTTCAAAAACTTATTATTCATGCTTTTCATAATTAGTCTGAAGCTGCCATATGAGCATATGTTTCGATTTCTTTTCTAGTTAAGGGACTACGGTATAGAGTTTCGGATCCCGGGAGTGGATTTTGATATTTACATAGGGATAATATAAGAAAACTGAAAATTCTTATTTTCTTATCAATTGCCGACGTGATATCATTCAACTTGAAACGTAGCACTGTCTAATCATAGAAGAAACCATTTGGTCGATTAAAGGAATTTAATGGGATCCCATTTCTATAATGGGCCAGAGGTCCTCAAAAACTTTTCAAAAATCTTTCTCTCAAAAACTGGCAGTCGTTTTTCATATTAAGCATAAATTATTCTAGTGAGGAAGGGGTTGAATTTGATTAAAATAAAAATAAGTTTGGTAGGGTACAAGACTAGCACAGTTTAGTTTTTGACAGAACGAGTTGTTTGTCTTTGCTAATAAGGATCAAGTTTTCGACAGAATGTGGGCTCGCACTAAGACGCTGTACTGAAATTATTATGCCATATCTACGCAACTGTAACGTTTAATGTACAGCTAATAAGTCGAAACAATAAAACACAGTGGTGTGATAATTAAAAACTTAAAATCATTAATTATTATCAAAGTAATTATAAATAGTGAATAGTAACAAACAATTAAATACAGTAAAATATATCTTAACAAATAAACAGAATTACATTTTACATTTTCATCTAACAGTTGGGCATCAGGCACTTGCAATGATTTTCACAATATCATTACAATTTTAAAATTTATACTTATAATTATATGCACGTGGTTGTCATTGTCAATTATCACGAGGCATCCTTATACATGTACATGTAGTATTTACTTAAATATTGTTCTTATCTTTATGAACCAAATAATTATCAAAGTATAAGGTTTATTTACCATACTGTACACTTTTTTCACATTAGAGTTAATGGTGTAAAAGTGACAGACAAATTGATAAATATGTACTCAGATGTAGAATTATGGTAGTATGTGTCTTGCCAATACATTAAATCTATTCAGGTCTCAAGCAAAGAGTAGAAACATGGTTATTGTTACGATGTGACGTCATGGTGGTCTGTGTGTATTGACAGGTTCGAACTAAGTCTCACATCCTATACCGATTATTATTACCATGTTGTGTGGCGATCGTAAAGCTGACATGTAATTTGACTTAATTTGATCATAATTTATGGTTCTTTGCAATAAAGAGCTCACGTTTAGCGTTGCTTGACAATAAAACTTCACTTTCACCTGTGCTAAGAGGCTTGAGTGGCATATTTCCTTACCTGTCATAAACAGACTCAATAATATCGAGCATGTTGTTTTATTTCCTGATTGCGTTCCTTGTTTCCATGGTATCTGATCAGATATTAATATCAAAACTCTTGAATTATTATTTTATATTCATTTATCATTACATCTAATATTTTATTTCCTCTAATAGTACAGGAGAGCATAAACATATACATTTATACAATTTGACAGAATATTATATTATTTTCGTAAGTACATGGCGAAAGACAAGTCAATTATAAAGGATGAAAGTATACATACATGATGTGAAGTTAAATGTTCCCGTGTATGTTTGTCCTTTATGGATCACACAAGGATCGCTGTCACAGGGCTCCAAAACAAAGGAATGGATTACTGCATTTGAGCCTGAAGAAAGAAAGGAAATAACCAAAAGTATAACAACAATGCAATAAAAAGTGTGAACATTGGATGTTTTGTTATATTCGTGTCCGACAGCCATAGCTTTTAATCTTCATGTTTATAAAGCGAATTGAGGAATAATAGGTGAGTGCCCAGGCTATCTATAAAATAAATATGCTTACCGCAGTCGGTCTTATCAGTCACATCAATTTGCCTGCCAACGCATGCCGCTACAATAATGGAAAGTAAATACGCACAGAACATTGTTGATTCAACTAATCGTGCTATATGCATACAGAAATAAAATACGGTTTCTTTTATAACTTTAACAAATTTGGGAGAGGGGTGGTCAAAATACACCATAGATCGTAAAGTTGAAGTAAAAATCAAGAAATAATTTATAACCAAGATTCAGTTCATGTCCATGTTACCAGTCTATAACAATAGCTTTGTACATAAATGGGTATTTAATCCAATTTATCCATTGATTATACTTATCGACAAATAACACGTACATGTACATGTACAAACAAGTACATTTTTTTTCACTGTATCTTTATTATCTAACGGGTTTCTATGTCTTTCCTTTATATAGCGTGTGAGTTGTCATGAATCATTAACTGCATCCTACTCATATAAAGCTATCAGTATTGTCCGTCCAGTCTGTTGTATGTTAAGCCATAGTATATAAGTCATGGTTGACACCAATTCTATTTTATTTTCTTATTTTCTTCATTTCCGCACGTACAAATGAGCTATTGACTATGTTTTAGAGTTGTTGTTGGACTAAGGTTCGTACAGTGCGTGTGAAGATATAAGGCGTGCATGTCTCCTGAACAGTGGTAAAACCTTTCGTTACATCAGTGATAATTTTGAATAGTAGTAATGTTTAATGCCATGAGGAACATTATTCCTTAAAACTTATTCTGAATCCATCCCAACAAATCACTGACAGCCCTTTTGTCATCTAGCACATTATTTCCGCCCTCCTTATCATTAACTTTAACTTGTCACACAGTACGACTGTCTCGATGTGTGCATTATTATGTACTTACAGTGTACGCATGCAATAAAGTTATCATTCTTTGCTTTCTCAATGAATTAGATTACTTCGGTATTTAATAGTGAAATTTTAAGTATTATTTTTATCATTGATAATAGATTAAACACAATCGCTGGTTTCAGTGTACAGTGAACACTTAAATTGGGATGCTCACCAATGGTTTCCCAACGCATGACCATGACCATAAGCGCTCACTAGATGAAACAAAAACTATTTTTCACGGAAACCAACAATCATTACATATACTTATCACCGTTAATCATACTTAATTTTATAAACGAAATACACCAACATTGAGAATGTATTCCCTCAACTAGAATAGCTTTAAACGAATACTATAACATACGTGATACTATCAATGTATTGACTCTTATAAGCCCAAGAGCGCCTGTAATCCATTTATGCTCTACTTGATACTTTATAGAACATACCAAACAGAAGATGCATCAGCCAACGGACACAGAGACTGAAACAACACAAACACGATCAGTGCATAAAATAATGGTAACAGAGTCACTATCAACATATACACAATCTAAACAATCTGAGGAATAAAGGTTACCAATTTTGAATAGTCAGTGGTGCTAGAAAGCCGCCGGGGTGCTTAAACGTGGTTTACATGCTCACAGAACTTATATTCCCCGTCTCATGCAACATGTATATGTGATAGGTTTATCAGTATGATTGGAACAATATCCAAAGTAATTAAATTGTGTTTTTAGAATAGCGTGACGCTACTTAAATTGTTTTATAAAAAAAGTCTTTATATATTAAATTTCATGTTGTTATACTTGGAGACTAATTTCTTCATATGTTTATATATGCGTGTACATGAGTAACAAGTTCGGAAGTGTCCCTTTAAATTAAATGTATTCATGCTTGGCCTTCAATAGTAATACACGATTAAAAAATAGACAAATTCGTGTTTTTTTCCCCAAAAAAATAGCTGTTTGGATTTGCAACGTCATGACAAACAAAAAATATCACACAAATAAACTCCATGATTTATATACGAATCGTGTTAGGCGGGAACATTATTTAACAGGCTATACCAACAAGTATTCAAAAC
Organism: Panopea generosa; assembly: GCA_029582155.1. NCBI lineage: Eukaryota > Metazoa > Mollusca > Bivalvia > Adapedonta > Hiatellidae > Panopea > Panopea generosa. The sequence goes on from CM055897.1 coordinate 47,540,359, forward strand.
CATTCTATTTACATTTTTAATGGCTGCCCTGTGTATACAAGAACATATACAACAAAGTTAAACCAGTGTTCCACCTTGACGTTTACAAACGCGTGATAACAATGAGAATATTCATATGAATATTAAACATCATGCTCCAAATCGTTGGGTCGTGTTGATCAAGAGTTGTTGCGTGTCATCGATAGTTTTTGTCTATTTGTCAATTTGTTATAACAAACAAGATGTGTACAATTGCATAAAAATGTGTCACTAACTAGTCTATGCGCATGTTTGGTGTAAAATGTCGTCAATTTTGAAATTGGCAAGGTGAACCATAATGTAGGTCATGTGACTTTGAGTCGATATTTACACAACGTGAAGCGATTACTTTTCTACACTATAAAGAAATATGGCGTTGCTTACACGTCCTGTGTACATATTTCTTTGTGTCATAGTCCAATACACGGCAGTTAAAGTTATATTGCATATTATTACCGACCGACATATCCCCATGTATGTATATATTTGATTATGGGAAAACAAATTAATTATTTATATGATGAACTATTGAATTTTCATCATGTATAGTTTCATTTTGATATTTCATGTGATTAGGCTTGAGGTTTAAAGTTTCTGTTTTGTTTTTTATATATATTTTTGGAGCGTGGAACTTGAAGCTACTATTTCAAACCCAGGCATACGGGTATAGAGCATTTACATGTATAAACTCGTATAAACAGTATTTCTTCTCTAATATTACTTCGTTTATAAGTATTGTTTAATTTAATTCAATATAGAGTGATCTATCAGTTAGTATTTACATATTTTAGGTAGAGTACTTCCATGCAGTTCCCGTCACCGAGGGCATGGTATAGGTTTTAAATTAATGTTTTATGTTATGATTCTTATATCATTATGCGATAAAATTATAAATATAAGACATGTTCTATAGGAGACACCCATCATTAAAATAACAGCCGCCACAACACCATGAGTAGGATCAGTATACATAAGAGCTATAGTACATACATACAGAAGAAATGCCAACAGGGGTCATCGAAGAGTGTTTAAACGTTATTCGGTATCACTCAGTCAATCAATATATACATGACATTTGGCGGATTGATAACTACTTGGTATTATACCGTTTTGGTGTAACTATTCATGTATGTATGCATGTACTCCACAAAACCTTCCTTTATTATGTTATATAACATCGCACGGAAAAGATTACATAAGAACGTAAACTATAAAATAGAACTGAACCGCGCTGCGCGTTTTTCTAAACAAACAATGAACATATATATGAATAAACATAGAACTCGTAATGAAAATAAATTAAGGGAAATGCACTCGGGTCGCCCTAAGGACTTTTGGAATATTTTAAACAATTTTTATAAAATTAAATTCAGCCAAAAATATCAACCCTAACGATACTATAGAACAGGAAGAACCAAATTTACATTTTAACGATGAAAAATTAAATAAAATTGCCCTATAACTATAGAAGAGATTGATAAAATTATTAATAAATGCAGTAACTCAAAAGCAGCATCACCGCAGAACTTTATGTACAATGAATGCATAAAAAATACAAAACATTATGACTACGTTATTTTGTAACTTTTTTAATAATATATTCGATACTGGAATTTTACCGGATAGCTGGCTTATTGAATCCATTAAACCTATTTTAAGAAAAAAGGGTCGCCGCTTGATTCAGCAAATTATAGACGACCTATTACCATTCTAAGTTGTCTTGGTAAACTGTTTACTTCTATTTTAAATGAACGTATTATTTTTTCCTCTATCCAAATGTTATTCTTTAAGGGGGTTATATTGGCATATTACCGTCAATTCTCCGCCCTAAATACACACGCCCATCATGAAGATACACTTATAACTTAGAGATATACGCGTCTTAAGTGTCTAATTGCATAACCTCTTTATTACAAACATCGGGTTTCTGAAGCCACGTTTTTGTTTTTGTTTACATTTGCCATTTTCAACGAACCGCTTTCAATCATCGGATAACATCGTGAAGACTCGTTCCCGATCCCGTTTTCGAGTCTTTGTTCGGGAAGTTTACGGAGTTCAATGTAAACATTGCGCAAAACTTTATTGCGGGACGTATTAAAGTTTTGGCCAATATTCAATTACTGTTAATTTGATAACTTTCAAGTAAATAAAGGTTATACATCAATACATAAGCATTATTTTGTGCTCACTGCACACAGGAAAAGTCTGGATTTACAGCGTGTTTGTGTTACTTGCCAATATAATCCCTTTAAGAAAACCAAACTTGTTTTAGGGCAAAATATTATACTACCGATCATGTTCTTACTTTGAACTTTTTGATAGATACGTTAAGATCACAAAATCTTGTGAAGCTGTTAATGATAATATTCCCCCCTTCTTCAAAAGTCACTGTGGGGTAAGACAAGGCGAGAATCTTTCACCGATCCTTTTTTCAATCTACTTAAACGGTCTAGAAACGGAACTCGAAAAAAATAACGCCGGTATCGAATTTAACCAGCCACTTGACAACTTAAATATACCTTAAACTATTTATTTTGCTATATGCGGACGACACAGTTATTGTAAGTAATAACCCTACCACACTTCAAAACTTATAAATGACTTTTGTTTGAACTGCACAAAATGGAAATTATCAATTAATATGAGTAAAACAAAGGTAGTTATTTTTGGTTCAAATAAACCTAGTAACTTCAGTTTCAATATAAATGGCGAAAACATAGACTTGCCAATTAATATTCATCTTAAATTTTTCGATCAAATTATAGTTCCAATTTTAACATATAACTGCGAAGTCTGGGACTTCGAAAACTTTAATTTAATCGAAAAAATACACACCGATTTCCTTCGCAAAATTACGAACAGCAAGAAAAGTACCCTTTATAAATGTCATACGTTGAATTATGACGATATCCTCTAGAAATTACAATTAAGTCTACAATGATTAATTACTGGATCAAATTTATTTCAGGCAACGAAGAAAAAATTGCGCGAATATGTTACAACATAATGGTATATTCAACAATAACTTACAAGTGGATTAATTATGTGAAGACTATTTAGATAATACCGGTAATACATACATTTGGATCAACCAGAAAACCTTTCATCTCAAGAGCAAAAGTAAACGGATAAAACAAAACATCTTAGATCAATTTCATAAACGTTGGTATGGTCAGCTTAACAATTCATCAAACGGACTTAATTACAGATTAATCGAATCCGATAACAAATAATAACTTTATTTGACAATATTACCAGTAAATCTGCAACTGGAACTATTCCATTTCAGTACCACTTACCATAGATTACCATTGGAACTGAGCAGATTACAACAATCATATTTACCGTGTCGCCATTGCCGACACTGCTTTTTAAACGATATCGGTAATGAGCTACACTATGTCCTTAAATTTCCATTATTTCCTACTGAGAGATTGATATATATATATTCCCTTATTTTATTACCGTCGGCCGAATATCATAAAGTTTCGTGAACTTCTGTCCTCAAACTCGCCAAAAATACTGAGAAATGTTAGTACATTTGCTCGCCATATTAACAAATATTTTCAGTCATCTAACTAAACACAACACTTACATTTAATTAAAGCTATGGTTATATCCAAAATAGTTATACTCCCTCAAACAATACACTAGTTTTTATGCACAGCCATGTGTTTACTTTTAAATTACAGTCAATGACAATCCAAAGGACTATACAATTTCCATGAATGAAAGTACGTTAAGCACGTGCAAAAGAATAAACTCTCCAAATCTTGAGTAGACAAACAAAGAATTTAAACACGAGCATCTGTAAAGTTATGAATGAAACTTTGATCGACCAATCGTGATTTTAATGCACAAGCCTCATTTACATTGCATAATACAATTATGTTTATTATTACAATTTTTTTTTTAATTTTGTTTTCATAATACAGTTATAGTTGTTTTGTTTTGTTGATATAAACATTATAAGGAAATGTGTTTTAAGAAAATTGTTGAAAGAATGTTCGGATTTCCCGTACTGTGTTGTAACTTAAATCAACAATGCCTATTATATGTACTTCATATAAACTCAACGTATTTCTAAATTTACATGTGACTGTAAAACACCATAATGCATTTTCTTCGTTAAATATTGTTTTAGTATGTAAATGTTGACTGATGTGTAATCTACATAAATTTCATTTATGTCTGTACCCTGGATAAATACCCACATATATGTTAAAAAATGAATCTTGTTCTTGCCTTTGTGCAGCCTGATATTGATAAAAGTAAACGTTGTTGTTGTTGTTGTTGTTGTTGTTGTTGTTGTTGTTGTTGTTGTTGTTGTTGTTGTTGTTGTTGTTGTTGTTGTTGTTGTTGCTGTTGTTGTAAAATAGCATTTATCACTCAAGGATTTATGGCAGGATGTATGCAACATTACATCATAATTATTATCACACGTCCTCTAGTTATCGATAATTATCAGTTAATTAGTGAGTCAATGGCAGCGGTTTTTTAAAAAAACCCATTAAACATTCAATTTAACAGCTTACATACAGATAAATTTTAATGTCAAAAGTGCATTATGTAGATATATCTAAAAAAATAATTAAGTGAACATTTGGTTGGTTTTATTATTAGGGTTTAACATCTGTTTTAACATATTTAAAGTTAATATGGCATATCCAGTTTTACTGGACATCAGAATGAATCCGAGTAGAACTACCATCCTTCCATAAGTATATCTATTAAGTTAAATTTCAGCTTTCAGATTCTGTTGATTATAAAATAAAGCAATACTCTATCCGTGTTCTATCATTTGTTTTTGTTTTTTTATATATTCTCTATTAATTATTATTAAATTTGATCAATTTCGTAATATACATGTATTTATAATTAACTTTCGCTGATTACACTTAAGTTGCCATTTCATTTAAAATTAATAAGTGTATACCTTCTCGCTGAAATCAATAAACAAGTTATATTTACTGTTTTATTTATTTTAAATTTATAAAGTAAAACAATAAAGCGAAACAAATACCGGAAACAGCGGAAACTATCAATATGCTACGAAAGTCTCGGCGAGTATCGCTGCTTATTTTCCGGACATTTCCGATAGCGATTACCTGTAGCAGACCAAATATCGATTGTAGCAGTCGATCCGCGCAAAGAGTTACTGCGTATACTGCGTTTGGTTACCTTTTTGAGATCGCACTGTCGTACTCTTAAAACTGCGACACTTTTTTGAGAAAAAAACAAGAGTTTTTTTCCCCAGAAATTCACTATGTTGTGTTATACGGTAATATGCGGAGATATTAATCTCCAAGAATTCATATCTAAGAAAAAAATAAATAAAACCAGTGACGTCACGCTTTGATATAAAGTTCTTTTTTTTAAATCTGAATGGATTTTGTTTGTCTTTGAACTTATCAGAGTTAATAAATTGATATTATCATATCATGTTTACAAAATTCGTTTAAAATTAAAATTAAACGAGACGAGAATAAACACTTTCTCAGTGTTGGTGTATTTCGTTTATAAATGTTTATATTGTTGACAGTGATAGATGTATGTGATAATTGTATGTGGTAATTGTATGTGATAGTTGTATGTGATAATTGTTAGTTTCAGTGAACTATTAATTTGGTGAAAATTTAACTCTGTGGTATTGTTCATATTTATCGATATTTTAAACTTTTTAATGTCCAAATATTATACAAATAATTTAAAAGCTAACCAGGAGCTTTCATCCCTGTACCAAGGACTTCATTAAGAGACTGATTACGTGAGCTGCCTACACTCTGAGTGAGCGATATTAATTGGTAGTCCCAGATGTGTGACAGGTTGTACTGGTCCCCTTTCATGTTAAGCGATTTTTTGTGCGCCCTTATGTAAACCGCTTCTTTAACCCCTTTCTCAAACCAGGAGGCATCCCGGCCTGGGATGGTTATTGAGTTGATTCAGTATGAATGTAATGTGATACCTCACTTGTGGTGGAGCTAGGTCGTCTATACTCTATGAAACGTACCTTAAGAGTTCGTTCTGTCTCCCCGATGTAATCATGCTCACATCGTTATTTTTCATGTTCTTGGCACTTGCTGTGATAAGGAGGCCAACATTCATGTTGTTTGTTAGCTTTTGCTTTTGGATAGACAAGATTTGTCGTAAGGTTTATGACGCCGGAAAAATACATTTACCTTGTTGCGGCGCATCACGACATTACCCTTTGACTCTCCCTTCCCATGCGTTATCATCCCTCGTTTCGTCTCCTTTTCCATTTTATTCATTGAGAGACTCTGTGGCATTTTCTTGATTGCCCAATCTGGATAGTGGCATTTTTTCAAAGCACTGTTTACATGTTTTATTTCATTTTATGTCATTCTGTTCAGATGTTACAACTCAAGCTCTCTGATGTAACGTTCTTACTACACCAAGTTTTTGTACGTTGGGTGCGCAGTACAATGTATTAAAATCCAAGGATTGATCAGTGTGTTTGGTTTGCGGTACACCGTGGTCTTCAGTGAGTCCTGATTCATGTTGTGTTCGTTTCCAGGAAAGACAGTGTGGTATTCTCCCTTTTCTCTATTGTGAATTTAATATCAGGTAAACGCTATTAATGTGGTCCATGAATTCACTTACGCACTCTACTTTCTGCTTAGTACGTATGTCATCTGCATAACGGTACCACAAACGCGGTGGGTGAGGTGCTGCGAAATGTGCCAGTAACTTGAAATGTTCCATACAAAGGTTAAACACAATAGAAGACACTAGAGACCCAATGACAGTCACATGTATATGAAGATAGTATGTACTACCATATACATGTATGTATGTCTCGTCACATGCTCAGGTCGCAAGGTGATCCGCTGTTAAAGGTTGGGATCATACACTAATTTCCCGCGAATCACCGTGAGCGCTCTGTCTAATTGCATATTGATGAATTAACATCGCTCACATGGAGTGTAGGAAGATCACGTAATCAGTCTCTTGGTGAAGTCTGGTACAAGGATGAAAGCTCCTGGTTAGTTTTTTAAATTATTTGTGTTGGACATTTAAAAGTTTAAATTATCAATAAGTACGAATTATAATTTTGCTTGTATGCTCACGAGTGGCGAAACCACGAGTGGGTGAGCATGTCAATGTAATAGTCCACTGCTGAAATAGAACAGGAATTTCACTGAAACCAACAAGTTTTGTTTAGTTTATTATTTGGAATGAATTGTAAAACTATATATTTATGATTGAACTATTTTAAACAGCGAAAAAATCGAAATTAATTCACTGAGAAATCTATATTTTTTTTTTATCAAAGAGCATAATGTTGGTGTGGTAAAACTTTATGTCATGCATACACAACAGTTACGTCAATTACACTCATCGAGACTGCCGTACTCTGTGACAAGTCACGATTAATGATAAGGCGGGCAGAAATAATGTACTAAATGTACTAAATGACTGTGATTTGTTGGAAGGTTCGGGATAAGTTATTCATTAGTGCCACTTATGTAACTGTCGGGTCCGGTTAGCTCAGCCAGTAGCGCATCTGCCAATCAATACATGGTCGCGAGTTTCGAATCTCCCACCGCCAAGTCTCTACGATGATTGCTAAACGACCTTGCGTCTCATTAACATTCGGCTCTTATAACCTATTGGATTATGTTTTTAGATTGAAATGTCTGCTAGGTTCTGGTGGACTCCAGTGTACCGTTAAATAGCTATTGTTGCTGGGGGGATCCGATTTCTATAACGCAGCTTTTTCAGCTTCGTTGTTTTTTGGCTTCCCCCCATATATTCTAATAACTAATAGAGATACTCCAACTTTAAGGTTTGATATTTAGTAGTTGAATCAGTTCAACATTTTTCAATGTTTTATACTAGTAGTTGATATTTTGATATTTGAATAAAATATGTAATGTTAAAAAAAAAAAACAACATTCGGCTCTTACCGCTGATTTAAGTGAACGATTTGTATGTTACTTGCGAATATGGATGTGCTCCGGGATCCAAGCAAAGAGTGGTTAGGTTACCTGATCGTCTGTTAGCAGTCGATGTCATAAAATGACACTAAATATTCAAACAAGCAAGCACTCACTTATATACCTAAATTTCTTATTTACTATTATACACGAGATAGAAACACCTAAGCTCTCAACACCCATCTGTGCATGCACTGTATCAACCTTAACCAGCACCAATGCTATAAATTCTAGTCGATAGCTCTCTTTGTGCGTGCGGAAGTACAGAGGATGAATGCCCACTCTATACGTATAAAAGAATCATCATGTTAAATAAGATCGAAGACTTATCTTACCATGTGCCTGCGGCATGATACTCCAGTGTGGCAGCACTCAGAATACAGCCCCAAGTAGACACCGTCGCGATATGACTGAAACATTGTTGAAAGCGACACTAAACACATAACACAACAACGTTTCTTAAAACTATTTTGCTTATACAAAATCAGATTTTATTCTTGTTTTCAAAAGTATACCATAACAATCGATAGTTTTCCTGATACATACTCTACATATATGCCACTGAAGTTGTATTGATAAACACAAAAACAACTTTTTCTGAATATGTGTCCTGGAAAACACCAAGCACTGGAGCGCCAGTGACATTGTTTTAAACGTTAAGACTGACCGTTTCTCGTTTGTAGACACTATCCCAGGCTTAAATTACATTAACTTATCGTTGGGACACGGCCCTCGCGGTTTTTCCGTGTGCTGTTGTAGTTGAAACAAACCAGAAAGTGTCTCATCAGGGGACATATTCAATACTTTACTAATGCGATTAACCCAGTTTAGGAAAAGGACTATTACATGTATATGCATTTGTTTCAGCTAGATTAAACATGCTAAGCAATTTTAGAAGAAGTCAAACATAAACCCAACCTATTGTTCTTCTTGAATGTTGTTTTAAAGGGTGTACATTTTCAACACATTACAGTTATATGGCATCTACGTTTTTATTGGTGGAAGTAAACCTTTAGAAAGAATCTGAGTAAATCTACCGTCTTTCCTCAAGCAACGGGCTAACTTTCTCACATAAACATTTATTAAACCTAGTTGGACCCAAACCTACAATTTACATTAGTAATGATTCTATGGAAGACACCTTAGAGTTCCAAACAGTATCAGCTGAAACTTGTGCAGCAGTAATAGAGAACTCTGGAAAACTAATTGACGTCGTTATTCGTCAAAACGGACGTCACTTGGAACACATCATCTGAAAATTAAATTTTATAATTTCTGACCAACATCTCATTTTTCAAGCAAAATTGACATATTGCATAATTATTATGTAATAAAATTTTGAAATGTCCTCTTTAAAATTGTGTTTCTGTTTTTACATATTATATAAAAAAAAAATGCAAATTATAAAGCCATGAAACTGTAACATATATTTTGAAACACCCTGTATATGGTATTTGTCGATAAATAATCAATAGATATTTCTCATTATGTGCAAAGCCAGTGTATTGACATCGTCGTTAATTATTGTTTAATCAAACAATAGCCATGTTCCTATTCGTAACTGGAAACCTGAAAGAACGAACAACTAGTAAAGGTTTTGTATAATTTGGAGCAAGACACATGAGACCATTTTTCCACGAGTTGATATCTGATGATTATCAAAGTGACCTTTCCTTTTACATCATGTTCTCTAATCGACGACGAAATATGATAAGAGCATGGTAGGTGAACCAAGTGCTTTGATAGCTATATGGTCCAAATAAGTATGTAACAGTATTTAAGTAAAATGTCCATGTGTCCACCGTAGTCACTATATTTTTTATTCTATCTTACTAACTACAAATGTAATGAAATAAATGGCTGTTGATATGTGAAATTGATAATTGTCTTATGCCCAACAGTTAAATAGAAATATAAAATGTAATTACGGTAATTTGTTAACAAAGATTTTACCGTAATAAAATTGCTTGTTACTATTCAAAATTGTTAATAAGTTTGATAATACGAATACGAATATTTTATTTAGTATAAAACATAAATACAATGTACATGTTTATGTTTATAGTACGATGTTCCGTAAGGGCCATCGTGCTATCGCTTTGTCAACAAGCACTCACGATGCCACGATAGCACGATGACACGATGGTGATGACGCGATGACACGATGGTGATGGTACGATGACACGATGGTGATGACACGATAGCACGATGACGATGACGCGATGACACGATAACACGATGGTGATGGAGCGATGCTACGATGGCATGATGACGCGATATTACATCGCGTCATCGTCATCGTGCCATCACCATCGTGTCATCGTACCATCACCATTGTGCTATCGTACTATCGTGCCATCACCATCGTGTCATCGTGCTATCGTAGCATCGCCTTCGTGTATTTAAGTGGGATTCTTATAATAGTATCGGAAGGTATAGTTATGTATTTTTATTAAAGTATGTACATGTAAGTCATTCAACTCGTTTTGTGTTTATGTATTTAAATATGCATATTACTGCAACATTGTACTTTGATGAGAAACTGTGTATAGTCTTCTTCTCTTCCTCCTTTTTCTTCTTATTCTACTTTTTCTTCTTCTATAACTAGAAATGGAAAATCAAGAGGAACGCTTACTCGTTTACTCTAATTATTTTAACACGACAATGAATATATAATAAAATAATTAATGTATTTAAATGAATTCCAAAGTTTTAGTCTAGTTGTCTAGACAGATTCGGCATGATACTCATGTGTGCAAGCACTGAACAGTTGTTGAAAACGACAATAAACACCCAACAATACAATATAATGTACATTCAGTCATATGTCACTTGAACAATGAACTTGTTCACTTTTCTCTTACCATTTGATTGTTGGGTTGAGTGTTTAGCGAAATTGTTATGCCATCGAGAGCTAGCAGACGATCATAGAGTTGTGGGTTTGATCCCCAGCCACGGTTATGTGTGAGACGGACACTATATTCGTATATGCTTAGTACTGTTTCTACCCAGGAATACACCGAACGTGACTCATCTTTTACGTATAAACAAGGAATTTTATATGTATATTTGGTATATACAAATGCTTTCACCTGCTAGAGTTATTATAGGTAAGCATGCAAGAACAAGTGACAACGTGGGCTTAAAATGTAAAAATACCTTTGATTTAATGGCTCTTGCTGACCGATGTTAATTACTTTCTTTGTTGATTTTAATTACCATTAGAACATCTTTGTTATTATTTTGATGAGATCTTAAGATATCACCTTTTGTTCGATACAGTATGGTGTTTATTAATAGTTTTCCGTCATGCATGTTTACTGCTAGCCGCTCAGACAGAGAGAATCTGCATCTCTCTAATTACTTCGATCCTTCATACGCAAATAGGAAACTTTTAACAAGTGTACCTGAGCATGTTCAGACGCTCGTCTATTAATTTTAATGTTCATTAATTTAAGATTATCGATGTTAACATTTTTAACATGGTGGTGAGCAGTTTACAGAGTTTTTACCTATAATTGAAAACCAAAATAGATTTTGAACAAAATTCAAAACACGAGCTAAATAAAAAAAAACTTTAACCTAAAGTTTTAGAGCCCAAAGTATGGAATTTTGATAAGTTAGCTATGTACATTGCTTGTATAACATGATATGAATGTATATATGAAATTTAGCCACTATAACAAATATCTTAGCTAGACATAAGTTTTAATCGACCGACGATGACGGCAATGACGACGACGACGACGCCGATGCCAGGGTCATGACAATAGCTCTTCGTTTTATTTTCAAAAAGACGAGCTAAATGGCTCAGCACTGGCGGATCATTAGGTGACGGGGGACAGGGGGTGCAGATATCCCTGGTTTATCCAAAATACTTACAAATCTTATTTATTTCTGCAAAAATGGTGAAAGGCATGCACTTTGACCTCGATTCCCACCTAAAAGTTCAAAAATATAAAAAAAACAACAACATATGTTTCAGTAAAGTCGGTGGAAAAACAAGATCCTCGCTGAAAAAAACCCAGCAGAAGAACCAAACTATTAACAGTATCGGAAAATAGATAATTACAACGAGCGAATTTGACGTGAACACTATCGGGGGTACTTATGTTACCTGTGCAACATGCAAGTTCGTTCAACATAAAAAACTGACACCTTAAAGAGGCCTCGCCTACACATTTTATGCCCACAAAATGATCAATCTGTACCTAGTCTGAAAGAAACCCATGCAACTTGAAGAAATCGGTGCGATTTTCTACAACAACACGTGTTACTTTCTAGAAATAAGTATAAACAATTGCATTCGTGATTGATTTCAAGGAAACCAATTCCGGATAATTTCGGCACGCACTTCGCTGATAACCGGAAACCCGATGATTTGTTATTGTCGCCCGGGAATTATCGGATTTAGGATAGTTGTTGTTGCTGTAGCATTTAGAGCGGGGCGCAATTTAATCGACAACAACAACACTTTACATTCTGACTGTAAAACACGCATTACAGAAGCAGAAACGACCACTTGTTTCTGAACAAAAATTCGTAAAAAAGCTTTATTTATATGATAGCATTTAAATAATCAGTGTTAAATATTTTATTCTAAAATATCGGATTCATAGGTGGTGCCTCTTTAATATAGACTGTGATCGAGCTATGGAGACTATATTGTATTGTTTGGACGGCATTTATAAGCCTGTGAGGAACTTGGAAGTTTGAATGTGGTAAGATAATAATAAGTCTCCATGTATGATATATGAAAAAAGAAACATATATAAACATTGTAATTAAGTCATTGATAAAATGCCTATGTTCTAGCATTTTTATTTTCAGGAGATTTTATTAATGTTTACAAAATAAAGGTCATTGTTGTTGTTGTTGTTGTTGTTGTTGTTGTTGTTGTTGTTGTTGTTGTTGTTGTTGTTGTTGTTGTTTAATAAATTAATATATGGGGTTTTACGGCATACCAACACATTGCAGGTTATTCGACGCCAACAGGAAGAAAGATTCCAGGTTCACTCTACATGTACAACAACACCAAATTAACATACAGACTGAAAAATTCACATTAACAAATGAATATGCAGAATGAACCTAGAACTTTGATACCTGAAAAACTGCAGTATTTCAGCAATTTCTATCGTATTATTCAAAGTGTCGCTTCTTACGACATGCATGAGCCACAGTGATCCTATTCTTGCCATCACTCATATGACTCCCTGGAACCACACAGGGGTTGGTTATTCAATCACTATAATGGACATGACAAAAAATGATAAGTTGAACATGACACCCATTCGAAGGATTCCTACCCCTCTGCAGAGATCGATAGTGATTCTATTGTTGCCTGGAACCACAAATGATAAATAGTTATGTGCCTTTTTAAAATAATTGTTATTAATTCTCAATAATGTTACACTTTTATTATCGATGAAATCAGGACTACCTCCTTAGCACTTCTGGTTATCCGTTTAAAAAGTTAGTGTCTAGGCCAGTTGTAAGACTTTGAAAACTACAGATCTTGTTTTATTCTATTTTGTGTTTTACATTATGTGACTTTTTTAAACAAAGGAAACGTCTCAGTGTAACATTCGTGAGTGAGAAGTCCGTATGTTAGGCTTTTCTTGTCCGGACTACTCCTCCTAAAGGACTTGTCAGATTTCCTGGAAACTTGGTGGGACATATCTGTATGAAGTCGAATTGCGATTGTTATCGGATTATTTATGTTCATCAGTTTTTAGCGGAGTTATTGCCCTTTAAATACTTTTAAAGAACGAACCTTGTCAAGACTACTCCATAACATAATTTGAAAATATTTGGTAGAAAATATCAGTATAACATCTAGTTGAGCACATACAGCGAGGGCATCCTTGTCAGCAAACACATTTATGCTCAAGTTTATCAGATATTTATTGTAAACAATATACAGTATATTGTTTAGTCGTTATTGATCAAACAGACTTTCTAATGGTACTTTCGATAAAAAAAACCTTGTCAGATAGATAGTCCCAAATTGGCATTGACCATTTACAGGACATGTGTCTCGTAAATGCCAAATTACTAAATGGAGATTAGACTAGACTAGTAAAACTTTCACTTGACATGTTTAACAGTAAACATTTGTATAAACACTTTCCCCAAAACAGCAGGTACCGGCTAATGGCAATGAAAACCAAGCAAATTTGGCTAAGAAAATCAGAAGATATACTAGACAACACATGCATATACATGTACTATGTGATCTCAGCATTCAAAATGAAAGTAAACATCCTTGGTTACATTGAACTTCCCTCACCCATGTCCGTTGTTTTACAAATCTGTCTGGGTACAGGAATATGAGCTATTTAAAACGAACTAAAACATACAAGATAAACCTCTTTTCTTATTTATAAAATAAACTCGAAAAGAGGGTACAACTATGTATCAAAAGATAGACAACTCTTACAATTTTTGGCCAATTATTACGTTAGTTATTGCCCTTCATCTATATTGGGTGCATTGATTCAGCCTGGAAGATATTGACTTTGTAGGAGAGCCGCGATAGCGATAATTTACTCTCCTGGTTCAAAAGAAATATTAAAGTCCTGATTTTAATTATGAAATTGGCATAAAATTACCATTTTTGGAACTAGAGAGAATCACCACATTTTGCTTCAGAAGTACACACACAGATATATATATACAGGTTGGTGGAGTTTTCCTGATAAAATTTTACCAGAAAAAAATGAGCTATTTAAAACGAACGAAAACATCATAGTACAGGATGTCCTCTTTTCTTATATATAACTATGTATCAAAAGATGAACAACCCTTACTATTTTATACCCATTATTACTGCCCTTTATCTATATTCGGCAGGTTTTGTGAGAACCACGGTAGCGATAATTTACGCTCCTGATGAAAAAGAAATGTTATGTCCTAATTTTGAATTATGAAATTTGGTAACAAAGAGCCATTATTGGAATGCAAGGTCTTTGATAAACGTGAACACATACTTACATATATATATAGGTTGGTGAAGTTTTCTTGATAAACATGAATACATACATACAGATTGGTGAAGTTTTCCTTGATAAACATGAATACATACATACAGATATATACAGATTGGTGAAGTTTTCTTGATGAAGCATAATTGTTCTAGAAAAAATGAACCATTACATTAATCTCCAAGTGTTGCTCTACGAAACTTTATATTTTTCAGAAATTATTAACAATTTTATAAAGCCAGAGTTATCTATTTCTCACTTTCATTTGATTTCGACCAAACTTACACAGTTGTTATATAACTATACTATCTTGGACAAGTTCTTAAACTGGCCAAATCAGGTAATTAATGTACGAGTTGTGGCTATTGAATCGTCAAAAATTGCATTATTATTCCCTCAGTTACAACGCATGTGAGGGCTATAAAGGAGTCACGCTTGTCCGTCCAACTGTCCGTCCGTCTGTGGACATTTTTTGTGATCACTATTTTCAGCAATCAATGGCCGGAATTAAATGAAACTTCACATGGGTGACTGGTACCAAGCCTCGTTGTGCATATTGTCGGCATGTTGCGCGGGAATAATTTTTCAATGAGTAATGGCCATTTGAATTTTTCATACATATTTTTTGTGGTCACTATTTCTCAGCAACCATTGGCCAGAATTCAATGAAACTTCACATGGGTGACTGGTACCAAGTCTAGTTGTGCATATTGTTGGGATGTTGTGTGAGAATAATTTTTCAATGAGTTATGGCCCTTGCATTTTTCATACATATTTTTTTTGTGATCGCTATTTCTCGGCAACCATTGGCTGGATTTCAATGAAACTTCACAAGAGTGATTGATGCCAAGTCTAGTTGTGTATATCGTCACCATGTTGCGCGAGAATAAATTTTCAATTTTTCAAAAAATCCCTTTGATTTTTTCAGACATTTTTTTTTGTGGTCGCTATTTCTCGGCAACCATTGGCTGGAATTCAATGACACTTCACATAAGTGATTGGTAACAAGCGTAGCTGTGCATATCATTGGCATGTTTTGCCCAAATATTTTTTCAATGAGTTATGACCCTTTGAATTTTTCAGAATTTTTTTTGTGGTCACTGTTTCTCGGCAACCATTGGATGGAATTCAATGACACTTCACAAAAGTGTTAGGTACATAGCCAAGCTGTGCATATCATCACCATGTTCCAATTGATTTTTTTTTAACATAGTAGTTATATAACCATAGTATCTTGGACAAGTTTTTGAACTGGTCAAATCAAATAACTTTTGTCACAGTTATGGCCTTTGAATCACCAAAAATGTGTTATTTGTTGTTGTGTACACTCTAGCAATTGCAGTTTTTTTTATTTGATCCACATTTAACTAATACAGTAGTTTTATAGCTATGAAATGTAGGACAAGTTTTTGAACTGGCCAAATCGGAAAATAAGTGTTTGAGTTATGGCCCTTGAATTGTGTTATTTAACCTTGTGTGCATCTTGCAGTTGCAGTTTTCATTTAATCTTTGACAGACTTACACAGTTATTATGTAACCATGATAAATTGAACGAGCTCTTGAACTGGTAAATCGGATAAATATTGTCAAAGTTATGGCCCTTGAATTGTCAAAACTTATGTGTATTTGATATTGTTTGCACCCTAGCACACACAGTTTATATGTGATCTTGATTAAACTTACACACTTGTTATGTAACCTTGATATTTTGGACTAGTTCTTAGCTTGGCAAATTTGGATAACTAATGTCGAGAGTTATGGTCCTTGAATTAAAAATTGCAGTGACAAATGAAATCAAAACTTACTCTGATATATGGTATCAATGCTAAGTAGTATCAAGTCTAAGTCTGATATATAGTATCCAGATTAAGTTTGATATATGGTATAAAAACTTAGTCTGATATATGGTATCATGACTAAGTCTGGTATATGGTATCATTCCTATGTCTGATATATGGTATCATTCCTAAGTCTTATATATAGTATAATTGCTAAGTCTGATATATGGTATCATTGCTAAGTCTGATATATTCTATCAATGCTTAGTCTATTATATGGTATCAATGCTAAGTCTATTATATTGTATCAATGCTAAGTCTGATATATGGTATCATTCCTATGTCTGATATATGGTATCAATGCTAAGTCTGATATATTGTATCATTCCTAAGTCTGATATATGGTATCATTGCTAAGTCTGATATATGGTATCATTCCTAAGTCTGATATATGGTATCATTGCTAAGTCTGATATATTGTATCAATGCTAAGTTTATTATATGGTATCATTCCTATGGTTTCAATGCTAAGTCTGATATATGTTATCATTGCTAAGTCTGATATATGGTATCAATGCTAAGTGTGATATATGGTATCAATGCTAAGTCTGATATAGGGTATCAATGCTAAGTGTGATATATGGTGTCAATGCGTAGTTTGATATAGGGTAGCAATGCTAAGTCTGCTATATGGTATCAATGCTAAGTCTGATATAGGGTATCATTCCTATGTCTGATATATGGTATCAATGCTAAGTCTGATATATGGTATCAATGCTAAATCTGATTTATGGTATCAATGCTAAGTCTGATATATGGTATCAATGCTAAGTCTGATATAGGGTATCATTCCTATGTCTGAGATATGGTATCGATGCTAAGTCTGATATATGGTATCAATGCTAAATCTGATTTATGGTATCAATGCTAAGTCTGCTATATGGTATCAATGCTAAGTCTGATATAGGGTATCATTCCTATGTCTGATATATGGTATCAATGCTAAGTCTGATATATGGTATCAATGCTAAATCTGATTTATGGTATCAATGCTAAGTCTGATATATGGTATCATTGCTTAATATGATATATGGTATCAATGCTATGTCTGATATATGGTATCAATGCTAAGTCTGATATATTGTATCAATGCTAAGTCTGATCTACTGTGTTAAAATTAAGTCTGATATATTGTATCAATGCTAAGTCTGATCTATTTTGTTAAAATTAAGTCTGATATATGGTGGCAATGCTAAGTCTGATATATGGTATCAATGCTAAGTCTGATATTTGGTATCAATGCTAAGTCTGATATATTGTATCATTGCTAAGTCTGATATATGGTATCAATGCTAAGTCTGATATATGGTTTCAATGCTAATTCTGATATATTGTATTAATGCTTAGTCTGATATATGGTTCCAATGCTAAGTCTGATCTACTGTGTTAAAATTAAGTCTGATATATTGTATCAATGCTAAGTCTGATATATGGTTCCAATGCTTAGTCTGATATATGGTTCCAATGCTAAGTCTGATCTACTGTGTTAAAATTAAGTCTGATATATGGTTCCAATGCTAAGTCTGATACATGGTTCCAATGCTAAGTCTGATTTATGGTTCCAATGCTAAGTCTGATATATGGTTCCAATGCTAAGTCTGATATATGGTTCCAATGCTAAGTCTGATCTACTGTGTTAAAATTAAGTCTGATATATGGTATCAGTGCTAAGTCTGATGTATGGTTCCAATGCTAAGTCTGATATATGGTTCCAATGCTAAGTCTGATTTATGGTTCAAGTGCTAAGTATGATATATGGTTCCAATGCTTAGTCTGATTTATTGTGTTAAAATTGAGTCTGAAGTATGGAATCAATGGTAAGTAGTATCAAGTCTTATATATGGTATAAATGCTTAGTCTGATGATTATATGGTATAAAGGCTGAATCTGATATATGGTAATGATGCTGAGTCTGACAAATTGTATAAAAGTGAGCTGTACCAAGCCTCGAGTCAGAAGTGGAATAACATTTTTCAACACTGTATTGCAAATATTGTGCGTCATCAAGGTGGATATGTGTTGCCTGTGTTGTAGTAAATGGTAGTTACAACAGCTATTAATTGCAATGTTTGTGATTAAGGTATCGCTATTTGAAACTTTAATTCTTAGGAAATTGATAATATTTTCCAATAAAATTCAAACAGTTCCTTAGGCTTATATGTATGTTTATTGTTGCCAAATTTGATTAAAATTAATGAATACAAAACCTGTTTATTATAACGAAATCTGACTTTTGTGTTTTTAAAGTCACTCAGTATAGTGTCTTTGAATATACTGTTTTACCATACAGTTTTTATTCTATTCAAAGATCCTGTAGAATTTAATATGCCTTATACACATTATTTTAGATTGTGAAGTTGTGAACTATTTTAAAAAGATTTTTTTTTAGCTCTACTATTCAAGGCCCTACCTTAGATGTTTTACATGTAGTATTGCATGGAGGTTCCCTAAAAGGTTTGTTAAAGTCGGGTCCCTGGGGTCAAATTTTGGGTTGCCACAGGGGACACTGTTTTAAATAGTTATATAGTGAAAATGTTGTAGACGGATAGCACATTCATTTTTCATTGAATCTTAACCAAACTTGTACAGCAGTTATATAACTACAAGATCTCAGATGAGTTCTTGAACCAGCACGATTTACTCACCGAGGGGCTATGGTGGAATTTTAAAAACTCAAATGTGTGAAGTAACATATTTCATAAACATCAGAGAATAGTAACATTATTTACAAGCAATTTTCAAAATGCCAATTGAAAACAACTCCAGGGATACTTTTGCCATTCTGACCTCACTTATTGCCTTAGACAGTCTAAAATGTCAATTCAAGGGCAGTAACTCTAGGGATACTTTTGCCATTCTGACCACACTTATTGCCTTAGACAGTCTAAAATGTCAATTCAAGGGCAATAACTCTAGGGATACCTTTGTCATTCTGACCTCACTTATTGCCTTAGACAGTCTAAAGTGTCAATTCAAGGGCAATAACTCTAGGAATACCTTTGCCATTCTGACCACACTTATTGCCTTAGACAGTCTAAAATGTCAATTGAAGGGCAATAACTCTAGGGATACCTTTGCCATTCTGACCTCACTTATTGCCTTAGACAGTCTAAAGTGTCAATTCAAGGGCAATAACTCTAGGGATACCTTTGCCATTCTGACCTCACTTATTGCCTTAGACAGTCTAAAATGTCAATTCAAGGGCAATAACTCTAGGGATACCTTTGCCATTCTGACCTCACTTATTGCCTTAGACAGTCTAAAGTGTTGATTCAAAGGCAGTTACTCTAGGGATACTTTTGCAATTCTGACCAAACTTTTTGCTTTAGTCTAAAATGTCAATTCAAGGGCAACAACTCTAGAGATATTTTTGCCATTCTGTAATCACTTTTTGCCTTAAACATTCTAAATGTCAATTTAAGGACAAAAAATTTAGGGATGATTTTGTAATTCTGACCACACTTATTGCCTTAGACATTTTAAAATATCAATTCAAGGGCAATAACTCTGGAGAGACAATGTTATCTGACAGTACTTAGGACTCGTTGACTTGTGGTGAAAAACTTTCACTTTTAGGTATATGTGTAACCATAATATCTTGAACCAGCTCTTGAGCTGACCAAATTGCATGTTATTATATATTATTTCGGCGATTGATGGATATAGTAAAATATGTATTTATTGTCAGTTTGGGGCAATAACTTTTGTTGACTCAATTCTGTTACATGTAATAACAAGGTTTTGTCAAGATGCATTGAAAATGTGGTGCTAGAATGAACACAAAATTAAAGTTGTAGCCCAATACAATGGTTAGAGAATCGTGTTCAAATTTGGTATATTGATAAAACAAACAAAACAAAGTATATATTCATTTTTTTATTTTTCATTGAAAAAAGAAAACAAATTCCCACAAACATTTTCACTAACTCCTGCACTGAGAATGAAACAAAACCAACTATACATAAGACACTGTTGACGTTGTAAAAAAACAGCAACTATCTTCATATCGTATTGGATTATAATATATACTTGTTTTTTTAACAAATAATAATTAATAATTATAATTATGATCATCTCTTTCGAGTATTTGACACATAGCCTGTGTTTTATTGACTTTCACAGAGCCGAGATCCAATAAGATGATATCTGTTATCAGGCTGATATTCATTCGCAAAACAAAGAAAAGATGACTTAATAATTAACCAGTAATTATTTTTGATGCAAAATTCAGTACAAAAAAATGTGTATGTTTTTTTTTTAATTAAAATGACCGACGTTAAACTAATATTGATGTAGTAGTTCTTGGTATACTACAATCTTCAAAGCGAAGTTCTTGGTATACTGCAGTGATCAAAGCCATGTATTTGGTATACTGCAGTATTCAAAGCCATCAACTTGGTTTACTATAATCTTCAAAGTCACATTCTTGGTATACTGCAGTGTTTAAAGCCATGTACTTGGTATACTGCAGTGTTCAAAGCCATGTGCTTGGTATACTGCATTGTTCAAAGGCATGTTCTTGGTATTCTGCAGTATTCAAAGCTGTAAGTTTGACATACAGCATTGTTTAAAGCCAAAAGTTTGGTACACCAGTGTTCCAAGTCATGGGCTTGGTATAATGCATTGTTTAAAACCATATAAACTTGGTATACTGCAGTGTTCAAAGCCACAAGCTAGGTACATCTGGGTCTAAAGCCATGGGCTTGGTATAATGCATTTTTGAATACCATATTAACTTGGAATACTGCAGTCTTCAAAGCCAAGAGTTTCGTAGACATCAAGTCTTGAAAGCCAGAAGTTCGGTACCTCAGTGTTCAAAGCCATGGACTTTGTATACTGCAGCTTTAAAAATCCTGAACTTGGTATTATGCAGTCAGTGTGATATACTGCAGTGTCTAAAATCATCAACTTGGTATAGTACTTGGTATGAACTGCAAGTCTTCTAAGCCCAGTGCTTCATAAACTGCAAGACTAGTCTTCAAAGTCCAGAGCTTTGTAAACTCAAGTCTTCAAAGCCACAGCTTCATAAATTGCAAGTCTTCAAAGCCCACAGCTTCCTAAATTGCAAGTCTTCAAAGCCCACAGCTTTGTAAACTCAAGTCTTCAAAATCAAGAGCTTTGTAAACTGTAAGTCTTCAAAGCCCACAGCTTTGTAAACTCAATTCTTCAAAATTAATAGCTTTGTAAACCGAAAGTCTTCAAAGCCAACAGCTTTGTTAACTCAAGTCTTCAAAGCACAGAGCTTCCAATTCTTCAAATTAATGAGTTTGTTATACTGCAGTTTTGAAGCCGTATGCGTAGTTTTTGCATCTTTCAAAGTCAAGAATTTGGTATACATGAGTAAACTGCAGTCTTCAAACCATTGACTTGGAACATAACTACATTTGTGTATTCTTAATTGAAGACTGTTAACCAGTATGGCTCACCAAAGAAAAAAATGAGCTAATTTTTACCCCATTGAGTGAGCAGTTATATTAGGAAATTTAATGATAAACTTATACAAAGGAAGTCTTTAAGACCAAATCAGTGAACTTTTCATACACATACATGATGAATTAGTAAAAACCCCAAAATTACCCTGAACAGTAAACTTTCTGATTATAAACTTTCATATTTACTTGAAATGAAATTTTACACGATTTATTTTTGCATTATAAAACAAGACAGCCATGATGACCGATTAACCTAGCACATGTCCAAGCTGCGCAACAATAAATTGCCTTGGTGACATTTTTATATGATCAGTAATTCAAAGCAATAGTGACCTTGACCTTTAAATCAATAGAGGTCATCTAGCCAATGTGACCAGTCACCTGTGAAGCATTATGTGGGTGAAGTGAACAGTTACCATGGTGACAAACTTGTGTACAAGGCTGATGGATGGACAAAGTGCATCCCAGTTGGCCCTTGGCTTAATATTTAGTAGTAGTATAATAAAGATAATGGGGTAATATTCGCTATATATTTCATTTAAAATGTACAAAAAAAACACTGGTTTGCCATCTAGAATTCCAAGTATATAATATCATATAAAATACCCAACCTAAAACAAATATTAAAATAATAAAATTGACAAAATTTGAATTCTAGATTTAAAAAAAAAATGCATTCAAAACTTGATCAACAAAGTTTGTTAATTTGATCTTTAGAAAATAAGGAGCATAAATCAATTAACTTAATTAAAATACAAATGATTTTAAAATGTATGTAATTCACACCATCAAACATCAATCTGAACGGTAAACAGTTTAAAACCATTAAAAACTTCAAACATTTCTTTAACTTGTCACAAACATTAAACTTTTCACATTTTGAAAAACAGAAGAAAGAGGGGATCAAGAGTGCTCTCCAAGATAAAATGGATTCCCTGCAACACATTTTTTTTTCATGATTATGCATGAATAGAAATTTACTAGCTCTATCCGAAGTAGCAAAATGGAGTTTCAAACCTATTCCTGTATCGCTTTGAACAATGTATTTTCTTTCGTCTGGAAATTCCCATTAGTGAATTACTTACCAAAAAGAGTCTTACAAATTTAAATAACATTTTCATAATTGGTAAACAGAGTGTGGATTTCTTCAAACATTCAGATGCATTTCAACGATACATAAAAATATATTCTATCTTTAGGACAGAGGTAAAGGAAGGTCTGTTTCATTCTTTTAGCATAAAGACATAAATTTGAAATTGATTGAGAACAGGAAAAGTATCCATTTTCTTAATTTTTTTTTGAAAATAAATCTCAATTGCAATTATCTTCATTTACTGTAGTAGCTTTCTCGAATAATTTCTATTCTGCTGTTGAACGTAGATTTTTATAATACCGGTATGTGATAACAACAGTTTCAACATAATGCATTGTAGCATTCAGTTTTATTGGTGAAGGAAAATCCAGATGCATAGATGTACATGAATCTAAGCTGAACCACCATCTGTTCCCAAATAACTGGCAAACTTTCTAACATTAAATGTTTTGGCTGATTTTGGTTAGAATCCACAACCCCATCAGTGGACCATGCCCTGGTGTCTAAACGTGCACACAAGTAATTGGCCAAGTACTGGGGTAGCGAGGATGAAATAAAACTTGAAGGGCACCACCCAATAATCATTGTTGTTCAAAGGAAATAGTGAAGAACATTAGAACAAACTTCAATAACACAAGTTCTGTTGGTCAATTAACAGCTGACCTTTAAAAAATTAAAACTTTTAACATATTAACGTTTTTGTAACAATTGCAACTTGAATGCAAACAGTAAATTTTCTAACGTAACAATTGAAATATATATAATTTATATATATATATATATATATATATATATATATATATATATATATATATTAGAATCAAACAGATATCCTGTTTTTTTCCCTAAACAAAAGCATTTTAATTAACATCAATCATGGTAAAAAAAAAATATGCCATTTTATATTTTTTAAAAAAAAAGTTTTGAAATTTTCAAAATATTTCGTTATCTTGCTCAACAATACAGCTAATAAAGACTTCCAGCTGCGTCTCATTAAAAAATTACCATAATAAAAAGAATACCTGCCGCATTTTGCTCAACAATCACCGCAATAAAGAGTTCCCGCTGTATCGTAAATACAGTAATTATCCACAACATTGAGTGAACGGTATAACTGTAGCTAAAATCTTCATTTTTACAAGTTTAACAGTGTAAAAAGCATATTGATACATTGTAATATGGTTAAAATACATCATTTTTCACTTAAATATTTAAAAAAAACAAAACAACATTGCTTGATATTTTTTTTACTTCAAATACAAAATCATAACTACCAGTTCAACAAAGCTTAAATATGACTCTTCAACTAGTAGTATGTTAACATTTACTGGCCAATCTTAAGAACAGCATTGAATTATTGCATAGTAACATTATACAACTCTAGCCCCAGGTGATTTCAATGCAGACAGCCATCATTTCATGACCCAAAAAAATCTTTCCATCATTTTAGCAGAGCTTTTTGCCTGCAGTTAACTTGTAACTCGTTGTCCGAATCATATTTTATAGAACAAATTTATACATTCTTCAAAGCAAAAGAAATGACATTAAGAAACTTTACTATTTACATGCATTAAGGTTTCTCCCCCCCTCCCCCCCACTTTCATGCAATACTATCAAAATAGAAAAGTAACAATAAGTTCATCTAGACCTGTCCTATGATGTCCCAGCTAACTGTTGGCTTGGTGTTTTTTTTGGGGTTTTTTTTTTGTCGAAATTTATATTCAAATGACAAGTATGCTTTTATACAATAGACAAAAATATTTTCATATATAAGCAACCAATACTATTTTTATTATTTGACCAAAATGACCTTCATCTGTGACCGACATATTAATGTCAGACTCTGGCTGTACAAGTACAGGTCCTTTTGAACTTGTAACACTTACCTTGAACTTTACAAAAGCCCATCTTAAGCTTTTATTCTTAAATACACAAGCTTGAAATCAGCCTTAACTTTTAGGCTTACGACAAAACAATTGAACACACAATAGGGGATTTCTCTTCACAAGACATATTTAACCCCAGTGTCACATTTTGTACAATTATTCACATTAATATTGGATCTCTACAGATTCAAGTATCAAAAAATTAGATTTCCAAGTACATGTACTGTAGCTTTCCCATATCATGCACCTTAGGTTATTTTTCAAATTGGTTGTCAAATATATCCTTTTGGATTCTATTTTTGGGGTCGTCATCTCTCCAGGTATTGGGATTTCATTATCGTTGTACAACTTTCCTGAAGTGCCCCCATGGAAGAAAAACATTAATAGGTGCATAACTTACGCATATAAAAGGTTACTACTGTAACAAGACACTTGAACCAATGATCACAATTTTCTTGATATAAACTAAAATAAAGGTCAGCATCTGACACAAGTCCATGGAAACCAGCTGCAGCCTTCTTGTTAAATATATAATTTAAAATCTCTTACATTTGATTTGAGAACAGCAGCAATGGTATAAAAGTATAAAATACACACAAAAGTTACACAACTCTAATACTGTTATATTCCATCCTTAGGTAACCATGCCAACTGGGTGTTCCTCAAAACTTTAATTGTTGTTTCTGTATAGTTCATGATCAGATATCTAGTAATAAAAATTAACGCCATATGGTAAAAAACATAACATTTTCTTTATTAATTTATTTTTTACCCCGTTCAATAATTTTCATATTAAAAACATTAAAAAAAACTTGAAATTGTTTTGTTTTTTTATTTAAAGGTTATCTAAGGATGTTAACTACCCTACACAAAGTTTTACACATGTCAAGAACATTTTCCACACATGGCCAGTGATTATGTGACATAATGTGATTTAATTTATCCATAATCGTTATTGGATCAAGAACACGAAGTACAAAGAAACAAGCTAACAAAACAGTATCCCAAACAATATATTTGAACAAAGAAATACATAAACACAAGAGTGAATTAAAAACATACTTTGGTATGATACATATTATAAATAAAAAAAAAAAAAATTAATTCTGTTACACAATTATAATTATGATGTACAAAGAAGACCTCTCTGAGGTGTATAATTATATATATATGAACATATTCACTTTAATTCAATGTCGAAGCTATAGTAACTTCCATTTTGAGAATGAAAATGACACCTGTATGCTGTACTGACATGACTTGAAGGAAAACACAATTTTAAGTAAAAAAACATCATCATTATTTAATGGTAATGTATGGATTATAGCGCCATTTAAAATCTATTACAGAATATTATACAGTATCCAGTTTAAGTAATGGCAGAAAACATCAGAAAAAAATCTGAGTTTGTTTTAAACTTATTTATTTTACATTGATTGTGAAATAACTTCTTACAACTTAGACAAACCATGCTCAAAGTCTTTCCAGGTAGAACCAGTACTTAGCATATGCCTATAAATTGTCTTGCCCAAGTGTACCACACATAGCCGTGGTGGAGGATCGAACCTACGATTCTCAATTCCTGGATGCAATAACCTACAACTGGACCATGCGCTTCAAATAATTTGAGTACAACCACCTTCTGTAAGAAACTTGCAAACTTTTTTTAGCAATCATTTTCCAAACCCACCACCTCAACAGTGAGTGGCGATTAAGATGGCATCTTAGACGACTTTACCCTGATCGGACCCTGATTGATAATGAAGGTAAGCAATATAATCTTGTGCAAAAGGCTCACAATATGCTCATCTCAGTGCAGTGTTCTATACCCCAAATATTCGGCGAAATTTGGCCCCATTCCCCCCTCAAAATAGTATGTTTTTTCCCCCCTAATGTCAGAAAAACTCCCCTCAATTTTTTAAAAACAAAATTTAAGTGGGGTTTAATGCCAGTTTTACAGTTTAAAACAATGAAGAACAGGGATGTTGACCTGTTTACTGTTTTAAATATACATACTTATAATTTCTTTTGATTTTTTATTTTATTCTACAACCTATTTAATTTCCCCTGAACGCTCATTTTTCCCCCTTCAAAAGGCACCACCCCCTTCCCCTAAACATAAAAAAATATCACTGCAGTGATTAAGATTTACATACCAATTCCTGTTTGAGCGGCACTATATTAAATCATCTGGTACTAACAGGAATTTTTTTTTCTTTGCCATGGCAGCCATCTTAAATGTTTGAAAAAGACTTAAGATCAAAAACCTCTCCTCCACTTACAACTTATATATTAGTATGTTGGTATGTCACTTTTTTTGGACAGGGGCATTTTCATACTCGTTAATGGAAGCCAAGTCTATTGTATATAAAAAAAAATCCATGATTTTACAAATATATGGCTCTCAAGGTGACACAAATACTATCAACACATTTGTTTTACAAAACAAAGCAGATGTAGGTCTGTGATTATATTAATTACTTTTGGCAATACAAAAACCAAAAAGCATCTAGCCAAAAACCAGTTTCAGCAAGCAATTCTTAAAATAGTGATGTTACCACCCTCTTAATTAAAATATCGCAATTAAAAAAATATTATTTAAATAAAAAAAAAATAACATTCTAATAAATAGAAAAAACAAGTTTTAAATTATAAGATATAGTATTCAACCAAACATATAAAAAAAAATACACAAAAATACGTATCAACTTAAAGCTTCACAATTTTGACCTATAATTCCATGTATTCAAAACTTGTAACATTACATGCAAGTTTAAAATTTGGAAAATGCAGTATAGGTAATTTTACTCAGATATAATGTAATTATCATGATATTTAGTTGACAAACATAAACAATATAGAAAATGAAGAACAGAACTTAGAGCTTTCCATAAAAATGTTTTAATTTAATATAAAAAAAGAGAAGTAAATTTATTAAAGGTGGAATTCATTGTTCAATATGAGTGAAGAAATAAACTTAGGAATCTTTGAACATTTTGTAAGATGAGCAACTTTTCCATTAAATGTATTAAAATGAAGATATAATTTGCTGACACAAGCCTTATGTTTAACATTGTAAATGCAAGCACAGGTGATTTAAATTTCAATAAACCGTGTGATATGTTTGGATGTGTGTATCAGAATAATGATTGTATACATGTTGCTTATTAAACATTGGTATTAACTTTTATGGTTTACAGCTAGCAAAGCCATGAATATGAATGTGTTTATGAAAGTTAGTAGCTACAACTCAAATAGTGTTCAGAAACAGAGAAAGAGCTGAGCTAAACATAAAACTTTAACCAGCAGATGACAACGACAGGGTCGTGACACTCTTTGTGGTTTTTTTTCAAAAGACAAACTAAAAACTAGAAAATGTGTACTTCATAAGTACAGCTATGTATCAAAACTTCCTTTATACTAAACAAGTACATATATGAACTTAAATGTGTACTAAGCAAGTACAAATATGAACTTAAATGTGTACTAAGCAAGTACAGTAGTCAACTTAAATGTGTACTAAGCAAATACAGTTGTCAATTTAAATGTGTACTAAGCAAGTACAGTTGTAAACTTAAATGTGTACTAAGCAAGTACAGTTGTGAACTTAAATGTGTACTTACCAAGTAGTTATTATCTGGAAACACATATACACACAGTACATTTTCCATAAGTACAGATATGAACTTTAAACAATGAGTATAAATATGCAATCAGTAAGTACAGCTATGATCTGGAGCCAAGCAAGCACACTGTTGCACTGGATAAGTACAACTCATAAATATTTTATAAACCAACAGAACAATGATAACAAATTAATGATATAATAAAAATATGTACACTTCTACATTCATTCACTGTTCCTGCAGTTTAATCTTTCATGAATATTTTTTACATTCTTACAAAATTAAATGAAAATAGATTGTATTGTTGAAAAAACAATAAATATCTACTTTACTTTCTCAATTAGATGTTGTAACACCAAACTGCGAAAAAAAATCAACAGTTTTGATTGGCCAATATAACAAGGCGGTATTTCTGATTGGCCAAATCAATAAGTCCACAGTTTCCATCAGCTGATGAAACAAGTCAACAGTTTTGATTGGACAATGAAACAAAGTGGTAGTTCTGATTAGCCAAATCAATAAGTAAACAGTTTACATTGGCTGATGAAACAAGTCAACAGTTTTTATTGGCCAATGAAACAAAACAGAAGTTTTCATAGGACAATGACATATGAAGTCAGTTTTAATTGGCCACAGAAATAAGGCAGCAAGTTTGATTGGCCAATGAAACAGTAATACGGCCATGTGTTGTTATCTTATCTGATGTTTCCACATTCATGCCTCGCACATTCAATACTGGTATAATGTTGGTCAGATGTTCTATCTCTTTGCCTGTCAATTCAGAATCTTTACACATCAGGCAGTTTACAAAATATTTTGTATCTCTTGAAGCATTGATGAATTCAAAATTCCTAAAGAAATATTCAAGAAATTATATTTAGCAAGCTATACTTCTCAATATTATATTTTGAATGATGTTCAACATTATTTTCAACACATTTCAGGTTATATATGGCATGTCCAGTTTATTTAGTGGCGGAAGACATCAGAATGAATCTGAGTAGAACCATCATCCTTCTACAAGTAACTGGCAAACATCTCACATAAAACTTTTGGACCAACTAGGACTCGAACCTACAACCTCATCGGTGATATGTAAGTGATATAAAAAAGAATGAACTTGATGTTAGTTCATGATTTGATGATGTTCTTCAATTTGAAATTTAATTTAATGGCACACCAAGACAAATGCTAACAAGAAACAGGGAATCCCTGCTCTAGTTTGATCACGAACGAGTTTTTGACCTGTCATTAAATATCCTTATCAATGTTAGTGAAACCATTTAAATGGAGCAAATCTAAAATCATGATCACCTGGGTGCTTTTCTAGGATTTAAGTTTTTAAGTACATACTGAAATATAGGGCAGGTCTAGATCAGGCTTCATCAACATTAAATTAGCTTGGTATAAATTCAAAGCATTCAAAATACATTATACTGGCTTCTTTTTCATCAATTCATTCTGAAGTTCTACTTAAATACTTAGAAAAATTAACAGATTTTTGACTGGTTATTCATTTATTATTTAATCGATGTCAGTTAAACTATATGCAGTTTTACTGGAGCCAGTCTAAAATTCAGGATCACCAGAATGCTTTATAAAGGTTTAAACTTTTAAGTTATTAAAGTTTCTACTTAAATATGATAATGAAAGTATATCGGAGTTTTCACAATTTTTAAATTAGCTAAAAAATGTTTAACCAATATATTAAATGATTATCATGCCTTTATGATTATACTCATTGACCCAGCATTGCCGAAATGATATCTATTTAAACATGCCAATATAATATAATGAAATGGGCTTTCCCAACTTTGGCTACACGCCTAGGCTAAACAAAAATAGATTTCCTGCTTTAAATTTCAACAATATTTTCTTACATATTAAATGACTCACATGATTTTAATTTTATCCATAATTATACTGGTGTACATGTAAATTTGTTTTATCTTAGAAAAGAGTCTGAATGACATTGTGAAGGTTGTCAAACAGTATTTAAGCGATGTCTATTTTTAGAATGGAGATTTTGTTTCAAGTTTACCACTCCATAATTATGAAATATTGATTTTGTCATGTTTTGATTGATTTGATATACTGAACTATTTGGTTTATATTTATTAACGATAATGAGATGCTTTCTATCTAATTTAAAAAAAATTTTTTTTAAGACATTTACAGCATTTTCCCCCTGATATACTCCCTTGCAGTAAAACAAAGTTAAATACTTATCCAAACATTATGACTTGAATGATGTAAATATAATCTGAGAATATTTAAAGTAAAATGAAATGCTGGTGACACTGGTTAACATCAACGCCTGACCTTTGACATACTACCCTGGGGTGTTATTTGTACTAATCAAACTAGATAATTTAACTGAACCAATCCTAATTGTTTCTCACCAAGGCACTTTTTCTGCAAATTCTTCCTTCCTTTTTTACATGTTCAGTTAAACCAATGCTAACACCGACTTCTACTATAGATCACAAAAGGTAAAATAGAGCATCTGAACTCTTCGAATACTCCAGAAACTAAATAGCATTTAAATATTTGTGAATTTATAACTAGTTTAGGGCATAAAAATTAATTGCTCGATTATCAATCCCGCCCGCCCCCTTATTTTCATACCCTACCCCGACCCTTTTCATTTCATAAAAATAACAAAAAAAAAAAAAAAAAAAATATCCCTCCCCCGCCTTTCCCCCTTTTTAAGAAAAAATTGGATGAGAATCTTGCAATTAATTTATAATGTCCTTTACAAGAAAACAAGTGATATACATAAACATGACAAGATATTAGTTTCAAGAATGAAGTTATTGGTGTTTAGATGTGACATGTTGTACATACGGGATATTCACTGTGTATACACATACACTCGTCATACACGAATATGGTGAAAAATTCCACATATACATGATCAGAAATTGCATAGACGTTTTATTAAACAGTTTTGAAATGTTGAAGTTGCGATAAATGTGTATTGCATTGTGGAATAAAATATCTTAGAGCTTACTGGTTGGACAGTATCATTGGTATGTTAAAATGTTTAAACACAAGATGGTTTGAACAGAAATAGAGGAACAAGCAAATTCATTGAAATTTATTATTAGGACCGCTGCCAATAACATGTTACTGGGAATTTAGTGAGAACTTGTGAGAATGTCTATTTCATGCTGAGGATTATGGACCAAGTTTCAATTAAATGGAATCAAAATTGCAGGAGTTTTGAGTGACAAGATTTAGATGCACCGTCATATATATTATATATAGACTACTTATATAACAAATATGGGAATGGAGGACAACACCTGAAAAAATAATCCAATCAGAATGTCGTGAGAATGACACATATACATTTCATGTTGATGTCTATCCAAGTAAATTAATGGACAAACAAGGGTTTTTATTAATTACTCTCAATTTTTCTTTGAAATGGTGGCGGACTGTTATCAAGAAATATGTATGTATGCATGGCATTTTACCAGTAATACAAATTTCAACTGTTGCCAGATATTTTCAAAGCAATCTCCATAAAATTGTCATCAATCCAGTATCAAGGTGTGTGTGGGAAATATATATTTATTTTTCTTGCCAAAGTCCATATAGACCAAAATTAAAAGATCATTAAAAGCTGCAATTCAGACCTTGGAGACATATTTTTTTACACAAATGTGCAATACCCCATTCACCCCCACCCCATCTGGAAGTAAACAAATGTAGATTGCAAGTCTGGTTCAACCTTTTAAAGTTGAATAATGCAACCTGTTGTTTTTTTTCCGGCTTTTTAGTTTACAAAATTTAAATCTTTATTTCCTGGGGTCAAAAAAAAGTCAAATGCATCGCCGCTTTTACAAACTGTATCACCCTCAAAACTAGGAATGAAAAATAGCAAACTAACAATATTTTAATGTTGGCCTTAAATTGAATCTTTTAATGTTTATTAAACAATAGGAAAAATGTTTATATAAAGATAATATTAGCTTAATAGCTACCTCTTTCTTCAGCTGTCCATCTTGTTATTTTAATTGACGTTGTTGGGAGAAATGGCAAAATTTAAGGTCATTCATTATAGGGAAAAAATACATTAAGAAATCTGAACCATCCATGGGAAATCAGAGTAAAAATGGTCAAGCTGTTTCAAAAAACAAACTGTCAATTGGTTGATATGATATCAAATGTAAAATTTACTTATCTCCAGATAAAATCTTTCATCAGAAAAAGTTAACACAAACAAATGTGCTGATACTAAGGTCAGACGGCATAATATACAATCAAACCCGTCTTAAGCAGCCAGAAAGGGAAAGAGCAAAATGACCGTTTAGGATAGTTTTTTGCTTAGGGCAGGTTAATTTGCTCCGAAAGCACAGAAACGGGAAATTGCAAATGTGGCTGCTTAAGACAAGTGGCTGCTCAATAGAGGTGACCGCTTACACTGGTTTGACAGAACTCGTTAATCCTGGACTTTTGAAGCATTTAAATATTATCCAGTAGGAAATTGATACAAATTAACCAACTGAGATTCAAACAATATAGCACTGATCAGACAGAGAGTTACTCGTGTAACTTGCAGTCTCATCTTTGTGTACATTGTTTGCAAATGGTTATTTATTACTGACAGTTACAATAACAAACCTCCAACAGCACCATAACACCATTCTCGCAACACTCCAAACACTCAAAACATGTGTCTCATATTATAATATATATATACCCCCAAAAGTCCATCTTTCCTCCAGGACACCAAACAAACTAAAGGCCATCTTTTCTTTGAGCAGTCCTTCATCGTAGTTTGGTTGGACAATCGTGTAAAAGTTCACACTTCACCTGAACGGTACCTCCATCTAATATCACAAGTTAAATAACACTTATTTCATATCATCTACAAATTCCTCTTGAAAACCTTGCATTGTTTAACAATGTATGTCTGGATTTCCACATCAATAATTTTCATATCCATGTTGCATGTTGCTTTGGCAACGTAAGTCACCATGGTTATATTATAAAGCACTTTAGATAAACTATGTAGTCTGCTGGGTGGGTCAATAGGCTGAGCTCTGCTCGTTTCCATCTGCAATAAATAAATATAATATAATATATATAATATAATACTAAAATATTATATGGTATTTTCATAATGTAGACGTTTTATTAATTTTTCTATTTATTATGTTATAGAAGTGGTGGTAGTCTGATGGTTAGCAAGCTTGCTCCAAGACCCAGAGTTTCCCGGATTGATTCTCGTAGGGGTTTCAAACTGAACTCCCACAGTGCCTTATTCAGGCAAGGTGCTGTGAAAGCAAGCAATCTTTTGGAGGGGACTTATAGCAGTTGGCCCGTGTACAGGGAGAGTCATAACCAGTGCATGTAAGAGATCTCACTGAACTTCTATGTTAATCAGTGATTCATGTAAACCTCCCTTGGAAAACAGTTTCCTTTAATAATTAGAAACTGATAGCTGGAAGTAATGGAAGGAAAAAAAAGAGTGCATCTGTATCTGCGTGTTTTAATGTGAAACTCATTTTATCTTCTCTTTGGCTCCCTATTAGAAAATAATATTTGTACTTTTCACACTGATCATATGATGAAAGAGTGCATATAAAAATTGCAGAAGTAGGCCTTACAATGGTTACAAAGTGTATGTGTTTTTTTAATTTCTTGAGTACATAATAGAAAAAAAAAGATCTGTGTATCACATAATTGTACCTCAATAATGGAATTTATTATTAATTTTGATTTTTTATTCTGTCTAAAAGTATTAAGTGAGAAAGTTTGTCAGTTCATGGAAAGATGATGACAAGTATATTCATCTGATATCTAGCTCCATGGATAACATATGAAAATGGCATTAATACCCATACAAAATAATAAAACTTGCAACTATCTGTGATGCTACCATATTATCTGGTCCCAAGATTTTAAACTATGAGTTCACACTTAACTGATTTCAGTTAAAATTAACCAATGGAAGCCTAGCTTTCATTGTAATATGAATTCTGGTAGTTTGATTTGTGCTAAACTCAGCTAAGAAATAAAGAGTTTTAAAATCTTTGGGCCCAGCTGACTTGATAAAAAAAAGTTTTACCTAGACTTCCCAGGGCACATTCTGTGACACTTCTACACAAAGAGTCAAGTCTTTCATTGATTTCTGTATCCGTCACAGATGGCTCCGTCACCGGGACAGATCCATACAATAGTGCGTGTGAACGCAGCGGTGCTGACTGAGTTCGGGTCACTGGCTGTTTCATTG
Source organism: Panopea generosa (assembly GCA_029582155.1). NCBI lineage: Eukaryota > Metazoa > Mollusca > Bivalvia > Adapedonta > Hiatellidae > Panopea > Panopea generosa. The sequence goes on from CM055897.1 coordinate 47,575,443, forward strand.
GTTGCTATGGTGACAAGAATACATTTTTTTCACTTAAATTAAGTATACAATAACAAAATCAAAGGACTAAAGGTCCTGAGAGGTGCCATTTTTTTGTTGTTAAATATTAAGTCATCCCTATTCCATATAGGGCTAAAAGATAATAGTTAACATAACTTCTCTTTCCACGGATTCTGCGAGATTAACCAGTACTCGCGCGAATCCATCTCAGCAAGTAACAGATAACTTTCCCACTTGAATCAGCGTTAAGAGAAGTGAGAATGAGACGCAATGTCATATCAATCATCACAAAGACTGAGGCCAGATGGGGATTCAATCTCATGAACCAAAGATTGATAAGTAATATGACTGCCACAAGGGGAAGGACTGGTATTGACCATTTATGAAGCAATTCTTGTTAGAAAATTGTAGCTAATTCAAATGAAAAAAATAAATACATTTCAGTGTTTCTCTCAAAAATATATGTAACAAGAAATGATATGGGGTGGGTATGGGATCGGTATCCCATCCTGTGTTGAAAAAAGTTTGTTTTGTGTTCATTAATGCATCGTCAGATATCACCGGGTATCAATTGACCCGGGGGTATCTGATGATGCATTAATGGTCCATTTCAAGTATATGTTTCTATTCTATATTAAAATATTGTTGTTTTTTATTGAACAACTTGTCATGTTTCAAAGTTTAATAATACAATTGATAATTTTGAATTTTTAATGTTTGATTTTGTAATGAAGAATATTTTCTGTGTATTACAAGAGAAATATACATTTTATAAAAGTAGACATTAATAGTTTAGTCTTAAAACATTCCTAATAAACCGGACTGCAGTATTCTATGCGCCGACTTTAAGGATCCGGCTTTTGAAGGCGACGACTTTTAGACTGGGTTTCTTAAATTTGTCAACATCAGGTGAGCGACCTCCGGGTAGTTTGTATGATTTTATTAAAACAACATAAACCGTTTCAAGTAGTGATTTTATTTTATTTTATTATCTTTATTGGAATAATAATAGATGCTGAGAAAACCCTTTACGATTGATTGCATTGTTTTGTTTACTTGTAAAATGCCCTAAGTACTATGATTAAAATTAGTTTGAAGAAAGGTGATATCGACTTTATTACATACTTTTAAATGAAATGATCTGAACTATATGATGTATGGCCTATTACAGCATATAACAGAACTTTCTGAATCGAACGTCAAAATCAATATTGTCGACTGGTTAAATTTTTCAAGCAGAAAGCCGGTAACATTTGCTTCAGAGACTACTGTCATTGTTGCTATGTGATATGCTAATTAGTATGGACACTCCTGCATTTCAGACTTTGTTAAGCTCCATTCAATAGCAACAGTGTGCAGACTGAGACATCAAATATCAACAGTAATCACTCAAACACATTTGAACGTCATTATTTTATTTTGTTCTTACATTAAGAAGTTACTATCATCCGACTTTCTCTTGAGTAGTTTGGAACCATGAGGACGCAATTTTTTGGTGCATATGAAATGAGCCACAAATTTCAACTATCAACATCCTACGATACTAAAGAGAAGCCAGAAAGTCTGGCGCCTCAAAATCACTTATTTGGCAGTAACAGAAAGCCTTGGTCAACAGAACTTGTAAACATATTAATATCATATTTTGCAGTGAAAAAAAAGCTTTGGTCAACAAAACTTGTAAACATATTCATATCATATTGCATAGCGACAGAAAGCCTCGGTCAACAAAACTTGTAAACATATTCATAGCATACAGTATTTCGCAGTGACAGAAAGATTTGGTCAACAGAATTTGTAAACATATTCATACCATATTTCGCAGTGAAAGAAAGACTTGGTCAACAGAATTTGTAAACGTATTCATATCATATTTCGCAGTGACAGAAAGACTTGGTCAACAGAACTTGTAAACATATTCATATCATATTTGGCAGTGACAGAAAACCTTGGTCAACAGAATTTGTAAACATATTCATATCATATTTGGCAGTGACAGAAAACCTTAGTCAACAGAACTTGTAAACATATTCATATCATATTTGGCAGTGACAGAAAACCTTGGTCAACAGAACTTGTAAACATATTCATATCATATTTGGCAGTGACAGAAAACCTTAGTCAACAGAACTTGTAAACATATTCATATCATATTTGGCAGTGTGACAGAAAGCCTTGGTCAACAGAACTTGTAAACATATTCATATCATATTTGGCAGTGACAGAAAGCCTTAGTCAACAGAACTTGTAAACATATTCATATCATATTTGGCAGTGACAGAAAGCCTTGGTCAACAGAACTTGTAAACATATTCATATCATATTTGGCAGTGACAGAAAGCCTTGGTCAACAGAACTTGTAAACATATTCATATCATATTTGGCAGTGACAGAAAGGCTTAGTCAACAGAACTTGTAAACATATTCATATCATATTTGGCAGTGACAGAAAACCTTGGTCAACAGAACTTGTAAACATATTCATATCATATTTGGCAGTGACAGAAAACCTTAGTCAACAGAACTTGTAAACATATTCATATCATATTTGGCAGTGACAGAAAGCCTTAGTCAACAGAACTTGTAAACATATTCATATCATATTTGGCAGTGTGACAGAAAGCCTTAGTCAACAGAACTTGTAAACATATTCATATCATATTTGGCAGTGACAGAAAGCCTTAGTCAACAGAAATTGTAAACATATTCATATCATATTTGGCAGTGACAGAAAGCCTTAGTCAACAGAACTTGTAAACATATTCATATCATATTTGGCAGTGACAGAAAGCCTTAGTCAACAGAACTTGTAAACATATTCATATCATATTTAACAGTGACAGAAAGCCTTAGTCAACAGAACTTGTAAACATATTCATATCATATTTGGCAGTGACAGAAAGCCTTGGTCAACAGAACTTGTAAACATATTCATAACATATTTCTCAGTGAAAACAAGCCTTGGTCGGCAAAATTAATATGAATTTTCACATTTTAAAGGGGCACTACTCTACAACAATAAAATTCAAAATCCCTATAATCAAACTTTGTGTTTTGTCAATATTAAGATTGTTTTAAAATTTCAAAACACTGATTCAGGCATTCTTAAGTAATTGCACAGAACCCACAAAAAATATGACTTTTCACAAATTAAAGGGGCATAACTCTACACGATGTAAGTCACAACCCCTAAAATTTCAATATATTCATATCATATCCCACAGTGAAAGAAAGCCTTGGTCAACAAATCTTTGAACATCTTCATATCATATTTGGCAGTGACAGAAAGCCTTGCTAAAAAAAAAACTTGTAAACATATTTATATCATATTTGGCAGTGACGAAAGCCTTGCTAAAAAAAACATATAAACATATTTATATCATATTTTGTAGCGAATAAAGCCTTTATCAACAAATCTTGTGAACATACCACTCACATAGATGGGAAAAAAAACAAAGTATGGGATAAAAAAGCTTATAAATATCATACCTCTATCATAGTTGGCCTTGAAAAGAAAGCAGTAGTATGTGAGTTTGTTTTATGGAGCGGTAGATGCCCAGAACTCATTGTTCCACCAACTACGGATCTCTTTGCACCAAAGCTCCACTGCATTCCACCAGGGGCAGGCTTAGGTGCAGCTTTCACGCCAGTCCTCTGTATGGGGCGGCTGATGTATGATGGGAAAGTGTTTCCCCAGCTGTTGCTGTAAAATAAAGATATCTGTAATTTTACCAATTCTGTTGCCATAGCAACCGCAACTTTAGTCTGACTGAAAAAATAAAGTGACATGCATTATCTCCTTATTGCCCTCTATCCACATGTCAAGTCTCACAAACCTTGAGACAGGCCTGATAAGCTCAGTCGATAAAGCGTCTGACTATCAATCCTGGGGTCTGAATCCCCGCCTGGCAACAGTCTCCATGATGATTGATATACCACATTGTGTCTCATTATCATTCATCTCTCACTGCTGATTCAAGTGGGAAAGTTATCAGTTACTTGTGGAGATGGGGTGTGCTCAAGTACTGGTTAACCTTCCAGGATCCCAGGAAACAGTGGTTAGGTTAACTGATCGTCTGTAAGCTCCTGATGGCATATCAAGAGGTCCAAGAGGGCCTGAGGACATTCTATTGACTCATAGTGGCCTTAGCACTTTTTGAAATTTCACAATATTTACCCTCTTTGGAGGTCCTCTTAATAACTTATGAATAAATACCCCCACCACACCTATACTGAACAAAAACTTAATTGCTATGGAAATGAAAATACTTAAATTCCCATACCATTCATCTTTAAAACAAATATAGTCCCCTTACAGAAGAACCCTTATACAACCCAGCCCCTTGATTTGTCAGAACTTCAATCACCCACTCTTAGGTATTTGTTATGAGCAGAAATGCTGAAAAAAAATCAGTTTTCCCTATAATATTCCTAAGTAAATGTAAAAGTCACATTACAGGGCCCCAATAAATCCCAGCCCCTTGATATGCAAAATCTTCAATTATTGCTGATGAAAGGATAATTTATATCAAATATGAACTAGTCTGATTGAAATGTTATTTAGAGGAAGCTTTGTAAAAACTCCCAATTTTAACCTTATTGCCCCATCCACACCCTGGCCCCTTATGGAAATTCAATCCTCTTTATTGAACAAAATCAAATTTAGTGTTACTAGACAATGCTTTAGATCTCAAATTGAACAACATATTTACACAAATGGGAGAAAAAATGAGAATTTTCCATTTTCCCATAATATTCCTATGTAAAACTTTCAGACCTCTTACAGGGCCTCTATACATCCCAGAGTCCCTTGATTTGTACAAACTTAGAACTCTTAACCATAGGGATAATTTATATCAAATATGAAAAAAAAAAACTAACTGGTTGTTGAGAATAAGATTTATGACAATGTTCAATTTTAACATTTTGTGACCCCAACTGGCGCCTTTTAGAAAGTCAGTCCTTCGTATCAAACAAAATCTTATTTGTTATGACTAGAAGATGCTTCAAAACTCAAACTGAATAAAAAAAGTCATAAATGAATGAAAAAAAACAGAAAATTTTCTGTTTTCCAATAGTATTCCTATATAAAACTCAAAGCCCCTTTACAGGCCCCTATAAATACAAGACCCTTGATTTGTACAAACTTTGAACACATACTCATTGGGATAATTTATATCAAATAAGAACAAATTTGACTGACCAGTTGTTGAGAATATTTTTGAACATTTACTATTTTAACCCTTTTTTGACCCAAACTTGCCCCTTGTGGAAAGTCAAATCTCCTTATTGAACCAAACCTTACTTCCTATAACTAGATGATACTTCAGAACTCAAATTGAATAATAATTTTGCCTAAATAGATGAAGAAATTAGAATTTTCTGTTTTTCAATAGTATCCCTATGTAAAATTCTAAGTCCTCTTACAGGGCCCCTATAAATATTAGCCCCTAAATTCTTATCTGCAATCAAACCCCTACACATTGGGATAATTTATACCAAATATGAACAAATCTGACATACTGGTTCCTAAGAAAATGATTTTTGTAATTCCGAATTTTTACCCTTTTGGGACCCCTCCTCCTGACCCCTTAAGATGTTGGAACCCAGTTGTTTTTACAAATCTGAAATTCCTTGACCAAACAATGCTTCTGTGAAAATATAGGCAAAATTAGTCCTTTTTTTTTTTTTAAATGTTAATTATAATGACAGGTGTCCCCTAATTGAGTCGTTTTTTTAACCCCAGGGACACCATTTTAACAAATCTAACAGAACTTTATAATAGTTGGTTATCATTACTGCATAAACATTTTCAAAATCTGTTGGGTGGTTCATGAGAAGATTTTTTAAGTTTTAGACTATTTTTAGTAATGGTGGCCATCTTGAATTTCAGATTGAAAAAAAAAAATCTTCTGTATAGTCTCCTATGAATAGAAACATCCCTGTGAAGTTTTGCATTTAATTGGCCTAGTGGTTTCAGAGAAAGTGCTGCTAACGGATGACAGTTGATGGACAACGCGCCATCGCATAAGCCCTTCTGGCCTTTGGCCAGTAGAGCTAAAAATGACACTAAATATTCAATCAATCAATCAATCATTAAAAAGATGACAAGACCGAGTGTTAAGAACCTTATTTAATCCATCTAGCAGTACTATTTTGCAGATAAGATATCTTTGTATTTTTTGTTACAGCTGCTTCAGGTAATAGAACTTGCAATCAAACAAACATTGCAGAAAAGTAATTTTGATTTACACGACAAATTCTTGGACATTCTTCAAAGAAACTTTAGTTTAGATATAATTGTAGTGCAAGTTCTATTAACATGGATGACCCATTTAAATTTCAGTATTCATATTCTTTTATTTCAATATTTAGCATTCAATTTTGGCCCCCATGTCTTACCAGTATATAAATCTCATTAGATTTGTTAAATATTGAAAGTCATTAATTTTAGCCCATTAAATGTCGAGATCATTTTTAATTCAATGTGTAAAAAAAAACACCACCAATGAATGCAAATTAATATATTCATTTGCACACATGGGATTGTATCATTTGCATATCAATATATCATATCATATCATATCATATCATATACTGTTATACAGAAGCTTCGTTAAACGCATATATAAATTATATCAATCACAAAGTATTGATGGACTAGGTCTTGTGTAGCAGTATTTTTTACTGCATTTTAATTAAATTCATGCTTTCACATCACATGATTCAAACAGACAGAAATTTTTGTTAGAAATTAAGACTTTTCTAACAGATTGATATCTAATTGGATGTCTGAAAAATCATTCTCTAACAATCTATTGTGGAGCTCCTTGAGCCATCTAGGCGTCAGGTTTTTAAGTCATCAAAGTCATTGACCTTTGACCTTGACATGGAAACCTTTAAGAATCATTTATCCAATGAAGACAGACCATCTGTAAAGTTTCCTAAATAAGACTAAATGAGATGTTGTTTAGACAACTTTATGATTGGTATTCAGTGACCTTGACCTACATCTATATGGATAATCTGTGACAAACATATCCCCAAGTACACATGAGGACGACTGTGGAAGATGATTATTTATGGTGAAAATATCAAGCCTACAGAGTAGTTAATCACTGTTTATTTTAAACTGACCCACTAACCCCTTAACATAGCATAGGGGTCATTTACCCAGAGTGGCCAGTTTTGCTATGCAGTTTCATCCTACCCCTTGCCCAGCATAATGTAAAGGAGTCATCTACTGAAACTAACCTACCTGTACAATTCTATGAATATGGCTTCAGGACTTTATGTTTGATCCCCCATTGTGACCTTGATCTCAGAGCTACAGTTCTGGGTCTTGCATGTGACACGCTATCATGTCATTTCAAAATCAGTTAATGGACAAGCTATTTCAAAACTCCCTCAATGAAAACAGTAACAAACCAGACATGAATAAAAAGAATTATATACAAACATACTTTAGTTCATTTTTCATATGCGACTGACCTGTCTTCTGTGTAATACATTATCATTCAAGGTAATCATTTGTACTGACCCAATTCAAAACCTTTCCATGAACTACACAGTAACAAAATGGACATGAATACCTTTTCATACACACACATATATATATATACATATATATATATATATATATACAAGGCCTTTTATCATATGTTTGACCTACAAGTTTGACCTTGGCTTGCACCTATGAACCTCAGACTTAGGTGAGACACATCTTCAAATCATGGGCAACTGTGGAAAGTTGAAAAGATGCAGACCATTACATTAACTTTTAATTTCACTTGTCTAGTCAGACAAGTATTTCTTAAATCCTCTTGTCCTGACCAAAAACAACTTGTTCTTACTTTAACCTAGAATTGTACTAGTCTATCGATATCTATACATTTGAATCTCTAAAAAAAGTAGAACTACTACTATCAGCATACTTCTGATGTTTTAGTGATAAATAACATCTTGCCTTACTTTTTTCATAACCGTAATCACCTTTACTCTTCTACCACTTCGTTAAAAATACTCTTTTTCTTACTTTTCGTTCATACTCTTTCTTCGTTACTGCTTGGCACTATATCTTTTTATCATTTTCTGATTTAATTTTATCTTTCGATGTTGAAAAGCCGAAAGAAAACAAATCGGCCATGGTTGTTGATGTTAACAGAGATACGGAGGTCTCCGAATGTGATAAAGGCAGAGTTATTTAAACAATGCAACTAAGTCACTGGTAATGGGAAGGAAATTAAAAGTAAGCACATACACACAAATATTTCATATTTTGCAATTGAAAAAAAATTGAAGTAACATGCATTTAAAACAAATACAATAACTACATTTACTTAAAAACAATAACGTTTCTTGCTATATAAAAAGTGGACCATTTAACATTTTGCCAACTTTTTTTTACATATGGACGCAATCACAATTACTCAGCAATTGATGAAGAGGGCAGTACCCAAGATAATCCAAAAATAATGCATGCACTGCTGCACCGAGCTTCTGCAACGTTTACCTATGTTTTACAGGTAGAGACAATTACTCAGCGATTCGTAGAGTAGTACCCAATTGTCTAAAAGTAACGCATGCACATTACTCAGCTTCTGTTAGAAAGTAAACATCATTTATTTAACTATTCAAGTCTCCGAGTTAATCACGCAAATATGAGACACTGGGCGATTTACAAAAAAAGTGATGCTGTATGTAATTTTTGAATTTTCACTTGTACAGTTGGGCTAACAGCTTTATATTTTACTTGTCTGTTCCCATGATTCACTTGTCCTGGACAGCAGGGTGAGCATTCATGTAAAACCCTGATATGTCTGTGCATTAAGAAACTACATGCTGGACAAGACAGATGGATGAACAGGTATGACAATAAACCCAATCTACAACTGTGTTGCATGGGGGTATAAAAATGGTACAATTATCAATTTAACTGATCAATTTTGACCTGTGCGTCCCCACAGTGCATTGTACAAATAATATGCCAGATGATTATAGACATACCTTGGTCTGACTTTCTTATCATAGCCATATTTGACAGGAGCAGGTTGCCAAATCTTTCGTGCTTGTTGTTTGAATGAATCTAGCAACTTCTTCTGTTTTTGTGAAAAGGCCTGAAATAATATTTAGATTGATTCAACAATTAGTTTCTTGCAAAACAAGTTCTTAGCAACTTTAATATCATAAAAGAACTCCACAGTTGTTGCCTATAGACCAAGAATGGCTGAAACAGAAACAGAGATACGTGTACATTATAAAACAACTCCACAGATATGGACGTTGGATTGATTGATTGAATATTTAGCGTCATTTTTATGCCATCGAGGGCTAACAGATGATCAGTTAACCTAACCACTGTTTCCTGTACTCAAGCACACCATCTCCGCAAGTAACTGATAACTTTCCCACTTGAAAAAGTGGTAAGAGACAAATAATAATGAGACTCAATGTCTTATATCAACCATCACGGAGATTGTGGCCGGGCGGGGATTCAAACTAACAACCACTGGATTGATAGTTAGACGTGCTAAAGACTCAGCTTTTTGGGCCCGGCTATAGACAATGGACAAAAAGTGGCTGCCATAATAGGCAAAACAGAGATACACAAAAATCTGAACTTTTGATGTTTTATTTATCTGTAGATTCCTAGGTCATATAAATAATGTCAAATGATTAGCATTAAAGAAAACAAGGACCATGTTAATGTGACTTGATTTCACTGGTCACTTCTTTTAAATTTTTAATGGACAAGTCTATCAAGAACTCTTTGATAAGAAAATGAAAATTATCTGTTTTCACATTAGCATTCTCTTGTAAAAAAAAAAGTTGCCATTAATTATCCATACTAGAGATCAGCCTAATCTGGATAAACACTGCATTAATAACTTGATACTCAATAATCAATTAGGTTTTGTGACCAAGGGGAAAGCCGAAATAAAATCACTAAGTCTTGGTTTGAACATACTTAATTGGATGCTACGCGCAAAAACATAAAAGCTAATACATCAGTATTTTTGGGTGGTGGTGGTGGTGGTTGGTATGTTTTTCTATTTGAAAATTTTATATCTGTGGGCATTCGTGATTTGCACAGAACATACCTATGATACATTATAAAATGTTTAAGTTTTTCTAACATCAATAATGGACAAAAGGGTACACGACAGATGACAAGGAAACAGGAAGGCTCACTATGATACTTTGTTTTGGGTTAACTTATAACCAATAAATGTGTAGAGACTATAGCCTACCTCATGGTTGATACACTTGTCAATGAGCTGCAGATACATGTTCAGTCCTTCGTCATCATATGGACTGGTCAACATCAACTGTGTACACACTAAAAATGAAAACAATCATATATTTACAACTGTGAAACAAGTTATTAGAACAAGATCACACTCTTATGTCCTCCTGGGTAGAAAAAGTACTAACTAGTACTTAGCAAATGCTGATTGAGTGTCTTGTTCAAGGACACCACACATATCTATGGTCAAGGATTAAACAGAGGATCACCTGACCTTTGTCCTCTACCACTGGACCAGGCTCTTGTGAATATGTTGGATCAGCCAATTATATTCATCATGTCATTTACATATTCCCTTGAGATGATACAGGTAACCGTATCAAATTACTGTAGTAGTAATCTATATGTAACTGTTGTTTTTTCTAAGAAATCACTAAATTTTCTCATTATGGTATTATATCTGGAGATTTTTTCTATATTTTCCCCACTTACCTTTAGTCATAAGGCGTGTAAACTGACTGGGTATATCCGACTCCTGTATGGAATTGTCTGCGTCCCCTCCTACCCCTGGGGATGTGGGTGACTGTGGGTCAGTGGGCAACTTGGTGAAGGCCTTCATTGGTGAATTGAGCATACCCTTCATCTCTGTAATACAACTCTTGATGGAACCACCCTCAGTTATATCCTAAAATAGAAAACGCATACATGTGATACCTCAAGGCGCGAGACAAAATCTCACAGTTTTTTTAACCATTTCACAGTCTCATGGTAAAACCATATTTCAAAAGTAGAGAAATTGACCGCTATTTTCCCAGTTTTACAGTAACTTCCACCTTTTAACATGTTTACTCTTATTGGTTTTGGGGAAAAAATCCTAGTAAACCAAATGACGCGCACCTGATAATTTGCAAAACAAAACATGTGTCCACAACAATTAAATGATTACAACTGGAAGATTATCTTTATAATTGAAGTGGGTTTATGACTTAAAGGAATCCATTTGTCTCAGCAGATCATATAGAAAACGAGTGTTTGGTAGATGGAGGATTTGTGAACAATCGTCGGTGAGTAAACAGATACTGAGATAGAAGAGATTTGTATTGTATTTTAATAATTGATTATTAACGCATTGAATTGATGTTTGGTGTTCGTAGGTCAGTCTTTGAAGTTTTGTTTTCATATTTTTAAAGCAATATATACATTGCATTTACTCAGATGATTTATTCAATATGTTCTACCAGGTTGTTGTTGGAAAGATTATTACACGTTTGTCATTCCACGAGTTGTTCTTTGATCCCTGGAGTGCCTGTGTCCAGAGACTAGATGTAAGGTGCCTGTTTTGGAAGGTGTGTATATATATATATATATATATATATATATATATATATATATTAGGTGAACTCACCAGACCAGGATGAAAAACATTCATATTGAAGTGGATGCTTGAAATGCTTAAACATGGAAAATATGAAAATTAAAATAATATAAATTAATTCTATTTAATATTACAAATAATTATGAATAAAAATAATTACTATCAGACTCCACCTGTAATATATCCTGTCACTTCCAAAAGCTTATGTGAAACCACAAGTTCAAAAATTGTAGATAAAAACAAATATTTGTTTTATGATAATTTATATTTTTCAGTTATAAAGCTGTGCTAATGATTGCAGACCAGTAATGTCTACCAAGCAGGTTGAGGAAGAGACTGAAGAATACACCCCCCCCCCCCCCAAAGAGAACTACCAGTTTTGAATAGTGAGTTTATTCAATCTTTTGAGTGTCAAAATCAATAATCAGTCAAATGTATCAAACTGAACAAGAAATAATGTAGAAATAAGTAAAACAAGAAATGTCACTGTTAAGTGTCACATGCCCCCCAAATGGTCTGTGAAAAATAAAAATATATGATATAATAGGAAGCGATGTATCCATGTATATCAAGAGTAATGGACTAATGTTTCAGACTAGACATGCAATTTCAATTTATTTGTTTTACATTAAAGCATGACCTTGACCTTTGTGTAACCTTGACCTTGACATCTGATGTAATGGTCTGGGTATTTCACCAGCTAAATGCAGGTGAAACATTATCATGACATGGTGATCACTTGTGTCAAGCAATTTTAAAATCCCTAAATGTAAGTTACAGATCAATTGTTGATCAATTGATAAATTAAGCCAAGTGTTTTTGAAATCAATCCATGTATGATAAAGTTAAAGGACAGACTTGAAATCTTAAACAGATTCAAAGTGATGTCATACATACTCAAAGTGTGACTGTGTCTAGGTTTTACTTATGACATGTCCTCATGTCATTTTGATACATCGAGCCAAGTTAAAGACAAAGTCACAGACCAGACATGCAATATCAAACATATTGAAAGTGTGACCTTGACCTTTTAGGAAAGGTTCTGGGCCTTACATGCGACACTTAATTATGTCATGTTTATCAACTGAACAAAGTGTTTTTAAAATATATCCATAGATGATAAAGTTATAGATAGGACAAGAAATCTCACACAGACTGAAAGCGTTGTCAACCAAACTCAAAGTGTGACCTTGATCTTTGAGGTATGCATGTGGGTCTTATACGTGACATTTTGTAATGTCATGCTGATGAATTGAGCCAAGCGTTTTAGAAATTTATCCTTAGGTGACAAAGTTTCAGACCGGACACGAAATCTCAATCAGACTGAAAGTGTCATCAACCAAAGTTAAATTGTGACCTTGATCTTTGAAATGGGATTCTGGATGTGACGTGCAACACATCGTCATGTATGTTGGTCATTTGTAGCTAGTATTAACAAATCCATCTATGCATGACAAAGTTACAGGCCAGACATGAAATCACAAACAGACTGAAAGTGTTGTCAAACAAACTCAAACTGTGACCTTGACCTTTGATGTATGGGTGTGGATCTAACTCGCGACATGTTGTCATGTTATGTTGATCATTTGTAGCCAGTATCAACAAAATCCATCTACGCATGACAAAGTTACAGGCTGAAAACGAAATCTCACACAAACTCAAAATGTCGTCAAACTCAAATTGTGACCTTGACCTTTGAGGTACGGGTGTGGGTCTTACTCTTGACACGTCGTCATGTTATGTTGATCATTTGTAGCAAGTATCAACAAAATCTATCTATGTATGACAAAGTTACAGGCCGGAAAAGAAATCTCACACAAACTCAAAGTGTTGTCAAACAAACTCAAATTGTGACCTTGAACTTTGAGGTATGGGTGTGGGTCTTACTTGTGACACGTTGTCATGTTATGTTGATCATTTGTAACAAGTATCAACAAAATCCATCTATGCATGATAAAGTTACAGACCGGACGCGAAATCTCACACAAACTCAAAGTGTTGTCAAACAAACTCAAATTGTGACTTTGACCTTTGAGGTACAGGTGTGTGTCTTACTAGCAACATGTCATGATGTTATGTTGATCATTTGTAGCAAGTATCATTAAAATGCATCTATGCATGACAAAGTTACACGCCGAAAACAAAATCTCACACAAACTCAAAAGTGTTGTCAAACAAACTCAAATTATGACCTTGACCTTTGAGGTATGGGTGTGGGTCTTACCCGCGACACGTCGTCATGTTATGTTAATCATTTGTAGCAAGTATCAACAAAATCCATCTATACATGACAAAGTTACAGGCCGGAAACGAAATCTCACACAAACTCAAAGTGTTGTCAAACAAACTCAAACTGTGACTGTAATTACTTTTATTAAGGTACATTGGCTAATACTTTTGGGCAGTTCTTCATGTTTTTGAGCTATCCGAAACTGATTTATCCGTATGCACTCGCCATCTTATTTCGAAAACTTTCAAAATGAATTCGAAAGGCATATTTTTATATTTACAATTGGTAGAAGTTTATTTGACAAAGATTTCAGTCACATGTCATGACAATTTCTACTTTTCAAGGTCTCACATAAGAGTAACCTCCCTTACATGATGGTAGCAAGATTCTTACGCCCAAGAAACTAAAGCTTTGTTAAACGATTTGGCATTATTTTTGTTGAAAATGCATAAAATTTTCATACTTCTTCGTGCATATGGGAACATTGGAATATTTTCATGAATTCTGCCATCATGGATAAATAAGATCTGATTGGTTTCGTATGTTAAAACCAACGAAATGTGACAAAATTGGTATTTAAATTAGAGTGGTAAACTTGAAACAAAATCCCCATTAATACTGCTTGACGATCTTTATGTCATAATTCAGACATTTTCTAAGATGAAACCATTTGTATTACGTATAAACATATTAAAAGATCAAATTAAAATCAAAATGAAATCATGTGACCCATTTAATACGTCGCAAAAAATGTTGCAATTTGAAGCGGCAAATCTATTTTAGTTTAACCTAGGCACGTAGCCCAAGTTAAGAAATCCCTTTATTATATATTGTTTTGACAGGTTTAAATAAATAACTTTTGGCAATACAGGGTCAGTGACTATATAGGCATGATATATCGGAAAAACTTGTTTATAGCCAATATTAATTTTTAGAAATCCTGATAAATTCCCTTTAAAATCTCACCTCACGTTCCCGTACAGCTTTTTTTAAAACCCAATTAATTCACAGCCCCTTTGGTGCTGTAAAATTAAGCACATTATAGTAATCTATTGAATTTTTGGACAAATAAAATCCCTCAAAATTGAAAAAAAAAGGTATAAGAATAAAAAGTCACCCTTTCTAGGTTGCGCAGTACATCTTGTCTTTCCTGCAACTTTTTAATACTAATCACAATCTTGTTCCGTGCACCCTTGGTAACATTCTGAAATAATCATTATAAAACGTGACAACAGCTTCAGTAAACTTGGCAGCAATATCAACAAAAACGATGTCAGCCATCTATCATCTCTGACAATAAATCACCTTGACGGCCAGGCAAGGATGCGTAAATACCTGTGAAAGAAGCTTTGTAAACATTTCATGACAGATAATGTGTCATCTGCCTGCATCAGTATTCATCTTTAATATCTCTTCTCTCAAAATTCCATCAGGTTATCAAATCAATGTCTCAGTGTGATACAGACTTGACCACATCATTCTTTTTAAATTATCAAATAAAAGACAATATTGTGACAACATCAAGATATTTATACTTCCCCTACCATCCCCTATTAAAACAGAATTGGAAATTTCTTGGAATCAAAATTCATCTTCATGCAGAAATGTAAATGTTTTACTTCAATTACAAGGGTTAACTGTCAATATTCAGAAAACAAAAGCACCGATTTCATTCTTTGAAAAAAAAGATAATAATCAAAACCACCAACTTGAAAAAGCAGCAGGTATATATATAAATGAAGCAGATCAGAAACTAATTGATTTTTTTCTTAATTTTACAGACAACTACAAAAAAACACAGACAATAGAATAATTTTTGGAATTTCGACCATGGCTTACTAGCATCAAAGTTATCAGTATGGCGTTTGTTGTTCATTAATTTGAGGACAATGCAAAACACAAAAAAAATCTCACAAAAATCTTGAAATTTTACGCTTGGAATATTTGGCAAGAAATTTTATACCACAGAATCTTAGAAGAATGTGCAACTATGAACGATGATCGCATGAAAACATGTCATGTGAACAAACATTGCATTTCTCAAGTAGAGTTACTGATGCCGTGCAGAATCGTCGAAGGCATGAATAAAATCTTACCTGTTGCTCTAGCCAGTCATCCTTCAGAGTCATCATATCTTCGTAAGTCATTTGTTGAAACAGGTAGGCATACTTGTGGAGCCGTAAACTCTTCAGCCACAGCGGCACATCTGACAAATACAATTTTACATTTCAAATTATGTCACTTTATGTTTACTATGAAATAATTCTAATTCTTGAAGCAGGACTCTCCCTTCCCTTTGAGGCATGTTACTTTCATGGGAAAAGGAAATTCTTTATTGCAAAATTCTGTTGTAGTCACAATCTAATTCCTGAAGTAGGGTCTTCCCTTGCATATATATATAAACTTTTTTCCCCCTCAATATCAGTGGGAAGGTGGGGATTTTCAGTAAAATGGAGGCATAAAAGTATATTCCAGGACAGGGAACAGGGCCAACTTTTCGCACCCCCATACACAATCAAACCCTGTCTTGCATTGGTTAGGTAATATATATATTGATTTTTATGTTACATGCTCTGATAGACCTTTTAAATATAACAAATGTACAATACAAGTCCTACACAATTTTTCTTTTCTTTAGAGCTAACAGCTATCAGTATTTTTTACAGCGACTTTCACACTGGTAATTTTTTCATTAAACTCTTGTTTTTCTTTTGTACAAATCTATTTCAGATAGACTGCAAGGCAAGCTAGACTTGAAGGCAAGGTCAGAGTTTTTGTGAATTTTGATCCGGGGTAGAAGCAGTACTTGGTATAGTATCCCTTTACTTCATAGATACGTGTTTCCCCATACCAATCACAGAAGGCCTTTGAAAACAGTGCAGGAAGAGTTCAGACTGCTCGTAACGAGCAATCTGAACACTGCCTGCACTGTTTTCCACTCAGTCAGTTAATATAAACATAATTCACCCAATAATTCAAAAGCTTTCTATATTAGAGGTGTCCAAAGGTGTCTATATTAGGTGTCCAAAGGCGTCTATATGAAATTAAGGGGTATTTGAGTAGGTGAGGAATTCTGCTGATATTTACCCCTCATTCCACTAGCCTCCTCCATGAACGTATTCCTCACTGGTTGTGGCCCACCATCATCTCCATGAGTATCACTGCCACTGCCCGAAGACGCTGTACTACTCTGAGGAGATAAAGGGGCGTGGTCTGACATCACGGAGCCGGGTCGACCAGGACCCTGCACCAAGTGAGCGTCGTTGGACTGGAGCCAGTCAGACACGGGTGAGCTGGTTATTGGTAGAGTGTTTGGTGGAACAAATGAGGGTACACGTCGTAGAGGCGCATGACGTGGCGATGGTTGGGGCGGTGGTGGTTGACTGACAGCTGAAACATACAAAATTAACATCATTATTATTTATGTTAGTACATTATCAGATTTTTTCCTGGAAATTGGGAAGAGGCCCAAGCCTTCGCGATAGGTAAAAAAGCTGTGCAATTGAGGGGAAAGTGAGATTATTTTTTTTTAGGTTTTAGCAAACTGGAAAATAGAACTGCAACACTATCATGTTCTAACCATTAATAAATTATTATCAGAATATTAAAATAATATTTCATATCTAGTAGCTTTTTCATTTATAATGTAAGAAGAATTCTCAAAAAGATTTTTTTTTTTCATTTTTGGATTTTTTGGCTTCAATCGACAAAAAACAACATGATTTTTTAATTGGGAAGTAGTCAAAATTTGGCATATTTAATAAGGTAAAAAAGCCCCAATTATCAATAGTTTTCACACCATTATAAATTGAAAATATATCCTATATCATAATATATGTAGTGTAACTTGGCTTTTTGTTTTGACCTCACATGTTGAAGGTTGTGGGCTCAATCTCCAGCAGGATCAAACCAAAGCCTTAAAAAATGGTACAAGAAGCTTCCTCGCTTGGCGCTCAGCCAAAAAAAAAACAAAAAAAATGTCCTGGATTGTTGTGGGTAAACCACAAGAAGTAAACAAACAATATTTCAATTTAGGCCCTGCTATGAGTAATTTGATATGCTATCCATATTACTGTGAGTAATCTAATATTGTTATCCATTACTGAGAATAACCTAATATTGTCATCAATATTACTGTGAGTAATCTTATAATACCATCCATTACTGAGAGTACCTATATTGTCATTGATTACTGTGAGTAATTTAATATTGCCATCCTTTACTGTGAGTAATTTAATATTGCCATCCATTACTGAGAGTATCTTATATTGCCATCCATTACTGAGAGTAATTTGATATTGCCATCCATTACTGTGAGTAATCTAATATTGTCATCCATATTACTGTGAGTAATCTTATTTTACCATCCATTACTGAGAGTACCTATAGTGTCATTGATTACTGTGAGTAATTTAATATTGCCATCCTTTACTGTGAGTAATTTAATATTGCCATCCATTACTGAGAGTAACTTATATTGCCATCCATTACTGAGAGTAATTTGATATTGCCATCCATTACTGTGAGTAATCTAATATTGCCATCCATTACTGAGAGTATCTTATATTGCCATCCATTACTGGAGTAATTTGATATTGCCATCCATTACTGTGAGTAATCTAATATTGTCATCCATATTACTGTGAGTAATCTTATTTTACCATCCATTACTGAGAGTACCTATATTGTCATTGATTACTGTGAGTAATTTAATATTGCCATCCTTTACTGTGAGTAATTTAATATTGCCATCCATTACTGAGAGTAACTTATATTGCCATCCATTACTGAGAGTAATTTGATATTGCCATCCATTACTGTGAGTAATCTAATATTGCCATCCATTACTGAGAGTATCTTATATTGCCATCCATTACTGATAGTATCTTATATTGCCATCCATTACTGAGAGTAATTTGATATTGCCATCCCTTACTGCGAGTAATTTAATATTGTCATCCAAATTACTGTGAGTAATCTAATATTGCCATCCATTACAGAGAGCAGTGTTTCTTTCTGGCCATTTTTATAGCAGTTATTCTCTCATATTCCCAACCACAAATATTATCTTTTGTTCCCAATTGAGGGTTAAAAATTCCCAATTGGAAGTTTCAAAAACTAGTGAAACTGCCTCGAAAACTAAGCACAGATTATGCTATTCTGCATTCAGTATCAAACTGCACACTGACCAGAACCAAGCAGATAACTGTAAGGTTTGGAAAACGGAAAAACAGTGAAGCAGTCTAGTTTCCTTACGATTATTGAGCGTTTGATTGATTCAGAGAAAGTGTTCTTTGTAACGTTTTAACACAGATGCTTATTAAGTTTGTGGAAGCGTCAAATAAACTGAAATAAATAAATTGAAATAAACAAAACAATGTTGCATAATTCAAAATATTACCTCAAGATATTAAAGGTTCCCGCTAATAAACTGTACTTCAGTGCATCCAAGGCTGGTTATTGCTTTGCTGCAAACTGTGCAAGTTATTATTTGTATCTGACACAACTAAGGAAGTTGAACAAGATGGGACCGTATACTCTAAATGCTCTAATGAGAATATGTCTTATTATTCTGACTATAGCCTCAACAATTATCAACTAGATGAAGTTGTTGCAGCCTTGAAGGCACTTGGAACAAGGGATATTGCTCTGTAGAATACCAAACAATACTTTGCTTAATAAAATGTTAAGCTAGATATTTGTTAATGTTTATTCATATACACATTAAATAGATAGTTATCAGTAAGTATAAAGTTTTCAGTAAATATAACTGTCAATTAAGGAAGTATACCAGGTTTAATATACTTGAGCAAATTTTCCCCAATTTTAAAGAAAACACCGCTTAAATTCCCAATTCCAAGGGTATGGGTCATCTTCCCAAAATAGTGAGAAATAATTATTATTGTCATCCATTACTGAGAGTAATTTATTAATGCCATCCATTACTGAAAGTAGTCTAATATTGCCATCCATATACAGTGTTTTTTTTCAGCTATTTTTATAGCCGTTATTGGGCCATATTCCTAATGGCAAATAGTATCTTTTTTTCCCGATTGAATGGTAAAAATTCTCAACTGAAAGCTTCAAAAATGTAAATTGAAACTTGCCATACTTCCTTGACAAAATAAAGAAAGTTTTCCCCATTCTGAATTTAGTATGACATTGATTATTTAATTAAATGGCCTGATAAGCAAGTGTACACTTTTTATAAATATATAAATATATTTAATGCAAAAAAATTTCCCAATGTTAATGAAAATGCCGCTAAAATTCCCAATTCCAAGGTTATGGGTCATCTTCCCAAAATGGTGAAAAAAAAACACTGATATAACTGCGAATAATAGAATATTGCAATCCATTAGAGTCATTTATTATTGCCATCCATTACTGAGAGTAATCAAATATTGCCATCAATATTACTATGAGTAATCTAATTTTTTCATCCATATTACTGTGAGTAATCTTATATTGCCATCCATTACTGAGAGTAATTTAATATTGCCATCCATATTAATGTGAGTAATCTAATATTGTCATCCATATAACTGTGAGTAATCTAATATTGTCATCCATATCACTGTTAGTAATCTAATATTGTCACCCATTACTGAGAGCAATTAAATATTGTCATCCATATTACTGTGAGTAGTCTTACTATTGTCATCCAAATTAATGTGAGTAATCTAATAGTGTCATCCATATTACTGTGAGTAATCTAATATTGTCGTCCATATTACTGTGAGTAGTCTTATATTGTTGTCCATATTACTGTGAATAACCTAATTTTGTCATCCATATTACTAAGAGTAATTTAATATTGTCAACCATATTACTGTGATAAATCTAATATTGTCATCCATATTACTGTGAGGAATCTAATATTGTCATCATTATTACTGTGAATAATCTAATATTGTCATCCATTACCAAGAGTAATTTAATTTTGTCATCCATATAACTGTGAGTATTCTAATATTATCATCCATATTACTGAGAGTAATCTAATATGGTCATCATTATTATTGTGAATAGTCTAATGGTGTCATCCATTAATGTGAGTAATCTAATGTTGTCATCCATTAATGTGAGTAATCTAATGTTGTCATCCATTAATGTGAGTAATTTAATACTGTCATCATTATTACTGTCAGTAATCTAATGTTGTCATCCATTACTGTGAGTAATCTAATATTGTCATCCATTACTTTGAGTAATCTAATATTGCCATCCATATTACTATGGGTAATCTTATATTGTCATCCATATTACTGTGAGTAATATATTTTTGTCATCCATAACTGTAACTTAATATTGCCATCTATATTACTGTGAGTAATCTAATATTGTCATCCATATTACTGTGAGTAATGTAATATTGCAATCCATATCACTGTGAGTAATTTAATTTTGTCATCCATATTACTGTTATCTAATATTGTCATCCTTTACTGATAGTAATTTAATTCTGTCATCCATATTACTGCGATTAATCTGATATTGCATCAATTACTGTGAGTAATCTAATTTTGCCACCAATATTATAGTGAGTAATCTAATTTTGTCATCCATTAATACTGAGAGAAATCTAATTTTGTCATACATTACTGAGAGTAAATTAATATTCCATTCATTACTGAGAGTAATTCAATATTGTCATCCATATTAGTGTGAGTATTACCGTATATTCCCTTATAAACGCCCCCCACCCTCCCCAACCACCTATTTTTCTGAAAAATCAAAAAATAAAACGTATATGCAATTTGAGTGCGTATTCGCCCATCTTTCCCTGATCGATTATTTTGATACACAGACAACAATTAGCGGAGTGTTTATTACCTTTGAACTCTTTAACCCATTGTTTATATCTTGGGTGACCACTTAACCACTTTTGGTTGAACAAATACTTCCTCATATTTGCTGTTTAATACTAGAAATAATACCGTCTGCCAATTAAAACATTACAAAATGTCGACAATGCGGTTAGTTTGTGTACGCTGAAAGCTCATTGTTCCACGTTGATAAGAGCAAGCATCCAAGTGATTTAAAGTGAAGAGTACACTGACCATAAATTCGGATATTCCAGTACGCAGACTAGTAATTTCATACAGATTTCCAGCTTTTTTTCATCCTATGTCGATTATTTTATTCACTCTCAAATAATTCTGAACCACTTTTTCGGGGATTTAAACCAGATTTAAGGTTTTTTCCATGGCTTTATTGGTTTTATTGCATTTTTAACTTTTGTTAAATTTGATTTTTTTATCTTTTATAAACACCCCCACCTTGTAAAATGTAACGCCCCCAGGGGTGTTAATTAGGGAATATACGGTATATTGTCATCCATTACTGTAAGTAATCTAGAATTGCCATCCATATTACTAACAGTAATTTAATACCGCATTCCATGGTTTTACAGTATACTGTGAAACACACTACTGCCAGTAGTTTTGAACTATTGATAACAATTTCATTCATTGCCAGAAATGCTATCTGGAGTATTTTATATAGCCATCAATCTAACCCCAAGTAATGTTTACAGACACAAAATGTTGTTTCCAACTTTCAGTACTACTGTACACTGTAGTAGTTTTCATTGTCAAGGTTTACAGCTGTCAAGGACTCCTCCTGTTGTTGTGAGAAGCAAAACACTTCTTTTTTTCTTCAAAGTAATAATTAAGACAAGTCTGTAAGCAAATGTGTAGACAGCCAGTTGGCACGGCAACAAGTCAATTAGTCGGTTAAGTAAGACAATCATCTCATTACTCCTCCTGTACAATATCACCAGGCAAACAGATGCTTGTTATTACTCAGGTGGCTGTGTTGTGGGGGGCGAACATGCCGTGTGTAAACTATATATCACAATATAAACTCTCTGTATCACTAGAGCCATCCATTTTGTTTGCATCATATTATCAGTAGTAAAACAGATACTTGAAAGGGAAATATAAATTGATTCAGTTTCAAAAATGATGTTTTCTGTTTTTCTACTTCAGAGACTTTCATCACAATTAATGCATGCTTCCCACCCCCACCCCACTCACACCAAGGATTCATACTTTTAAATACTGCTTCATTTTGTGGAAACTTGTGCATTGAATACAAAATGGTTCCTTCTGTGGCACACACATCAAGGGTCATTATTTGATAGAGCATCTGACTATCAATCAAGGAGTCCAGAATTTGAATCCCCACCTGACCGCAGTCTCCAAGTTTGTGATGATCGATATATGTCATTGTGTCTCTCATTGTCATTCGTCTCTCGCCACTAATTAAAAAAAAGGGAAGTTATCAGTTACCTGAGGAATCGGATGAGCTGAAGCACTGATTCCAAGTGGGAAAGTTTTCAGCTACTTGCGGAGACGGATGAGCTGAAGCACTGATTCCAAGTGGGAAAGTTTTCAGCTACTTGCGGAGACGGATGAGCTGAAGCACTGATTCCAAGTGGGAAAGTTTTCAGCTACTTGCGGAGACGGATGAGCTGAAGCACTGATTCCAAGTGGGAAAGTTTTCAGCTACTTGCGGAGACGGATGAGCTGAAGCACTGATTCCAAGTGGGAAAGTTTTCAGCTCCTTGCGGAGACGGATGAGCTGAAGCACTGATTCCAAGTGGGAAAGTTTTCAGTTACTTGCGGAGACGGATGAGCTGAAGCACTGATTCCAAGTGGGAAAGTTTTCAGCTACTTGCGGAGACGGATGAGCTGAAGCACTGATTCCAAGTGGGAAAGTTTTCAGCTACTTGCGGAGACGGATGAGCTGAAGCACTGATTCCAAGTGGGAAAGTTTTCAGCTACTTGCGGAGACGGATGAGCTGAAGCACTGATTCCAAGTGGGAAAGTTTTCAGCTACTTGCGGAGACGGATCAGCTGAAGCACTGATTCCAAGTGGGAAAGTTTTCAGTTACTTGCGGCGACGGATGAGCTGAAGCACTGATTCCAAGGGGGAAAGTTTTCAGTTACTTGCGGAGACGGATAAGCTGAAGCACTGATTCCAAGTGGGAAAGTTTTCAGTTACTTGCGGAGACGGATCAGCTGAAGCACTGATTCCAAGTGGGAAAGTTTTCAGTTACTTGCGGAGACGGATGAGCTGAAGCACTGATTCCAAGTGGGAAAGTTTTCAGTTACTTGCGGAGACGGATGCGCTGAAGCACTGATTCAAAGTGGGAAAGTTATCATTTACTTGAGGAGACAGATGAGATGAAGCACTGATTCAAAGTTGGAAAGTTATCATTTACTTGAGGAGATAGATGAGCTGAAGCATTGATTCAAAGTTGGAAAGTTATCAGTTACTTGAGGAGACAGATGAGATGAAGCACTGATTCAAAGTTGGAAAGTTATCATTTACTTGAGGAGACAGATGAGCTGAAGCACTGATTCCAAGTGGGAAAGTTATCATTTACTTGAGGAGACAGATGAGATGAAGCACTGATTCAAAGTTGGAAAGTTATCATTTACTTGAGGAGATAGATGAGCTGAAGCACTGATTCAAAGTGGGAAAGTTATCATTTACTTGAGGAGACAGATGAGATGAAGCACTGATTCAAAGTTGGAAAGTTATCATTTACTTGAGGAGATAGATGAGCTGAAGCATTGATTCAAAGTTGGAAAGTTATCAGTTACTTGAGGAGACAGATGAGATGAAGCACTGATTCAAAGTTGGAAAGTTATCATTTACTTGAGGAGACAGATGAGCTGAAGCACTGATTCAAAGTTGGAAAGTTATCATTTACTTGAGGAGACAGATGAGCTGAAGCACTGATTCAAAGTGGGAAAGTTATCATTTACTTGATGAGACAGATGAGATGAAGCACTGATTCAAAGTTGGAAAGTTATCATTTACTTGAGGAGACAGATGAGATGAAGCACTGATTCCAAGTGGGAAAGTTATCATTTACTTGAGGAGACAGATGAGATGAAGCACTGATTCAAAGTTGGAAAGTTATCATTTACTTGAGGAGACAGATGAGATGAAGCACTGATTCAAAGTTGGAAAGTTATCAGTTACTTGCGGAGACAGATGAGCTGAAGTACTGATTCAAAGTGGGAAAGTTATCATTTACTTGAGGAGACAGATGAGCTGAAGCACTGATTCAAAGTTGGAAAGTTATCATTTACTTGAGGAGACAGATGAGATGAAGCACTGATTCAAAGTTGGAAAGTTATCATTTACTTGAGGAGACAGATGAAATGAAGAAGCACTGATTCAAAGTTGAAAAGTTATCATTTACTTGAAGAGACAGATGAGATGAAGCACTGATTCAAAGTTGGAAAGTTATCATTTACTTGAGGAGACGAATGAGTTGAAGCACTGATTCAAAGTGAGAAAGTTACCAGTTACTTGTGAAGACAGAAGCACTGATTCCAAGTGGGAAAGTTATCAGTTACTTGTGCAGATGGATGAGCTGAAGCACTGATTCAAAGTTGGAAAGTTATCATTTACTTGAGGAGACGAATGAGCTGAAGCACTGATTCCAAGTGAGAAAGTTACCAGTTACTTGTGAAGACAGAAGCACTGATTCCAAGTGGGAAAGTTATCAGTTACTTGTGCAGATGGATGAGCTGAAGCACTGATTCAAAGTGGGAAAGTTACCAGTTACTTGTGGAGATGGATGCACTGATTCCAAGTGGGAAAGTTACCAGTTACTTGTGGAGATGGATGCACTGATTCCAAGTGGGAAAGTTACCAGTTACTTGCGGAGACGGATGAGCTGAAGCACTTATTCCAAGTGGGAAAGTTACCGGTTACTTGCAGAGACGGATGAGCTGAAGCACTTATTCCAAGTGGGAAAGTTACCGATTACTTGCGGAGACGGATGAGCTGAAGCACTGGATTCACTTCCAGGATCCTGGGAAAGAGTGGTTAGGCTGATTGTCTGTTAACCTCAATGGCATAAAAATAGCGCTAAATATTCAAATACACATCATCCCTGAAGGACTATGTAGAAAACAGATTGTTAGTAAAACAACTTTAACGCATTGTATCACTCTCCTTTGCAAAACAACCCTTCCAATAATTTGCATTTTTATCAACTATGACCATTTTTGTATTAAAATTTTATAATACACAATAACAGAGCTGTCTCCCAGGTTTATCTTGTAGCAGACAATATGATACACCCAGCCACTCACGATACCCAATGAAACCCAGGGGACAAAATTCTTTTGTATGCAACTCGTCCTGCAGGACTAGTGACTTGCTAAATGCACTCGTACTGTTGTCCTACAAACAGGTATGAAATAATCAACAAAACACTACTGGTATGACAACAAACTTGTTCTTAGAATCAATCATTATGATATCTTCTTTCAAAATTTAACAGAATGCTAAGCTAAATACAGTCAGATTTATCAAAAACTTGCGGTGTAATAATTGACTGAAATCTCAACTAAATCGCTAAGTGTTTGCGAGCTTGTTATGTTTTTCCATACTGTGACCATGTATCTGTGCATCAATAACACTTTGATAATTTTGACTGAAATGATAACAAGTTGTTATTGTTATAAACAACATCGCTTGAATGATTTAGGCTGACAAACAATGGTCTGTCATATATATCACTCATTTTCGCGTGTTTGTTTACAGTACTTTGACCGGAAACAGTATTGCCAAATAATATTGCGCAGTGTAAATTGGGATGCAGTTCCGCGCATATCGTAGTTTCATTCTGTGGATCCTTGCTACCGCATTAAAATGGGACCAGAGTGTAATACGGTTTAACCCTTTGCTCCTCAATACCGCAAAATCATGCATCTATCCAGTGCGCCTCAAAATCACAAAATCCCGCATCTATCCAGTGCGCCATGATGCTGCAAACCCCCACAGTTATCGTGGCTTCATGATAACGTATTTCCACGCACTGTGTTTTTAAACTCAAAATTATAGCATATTTACGATCAAAACAAATGTCCGACCTTTCTTTTCGTAAATATTAATTTTACAGGAAGCGGATTCCCCCCAAAAAAACATGTGGTTACTATTAATAATACGAAATAAATAGCATCCACTGAAAAGACAGCATTCCCATAAATCACGCGAAGTTGTGTGCGCGATCTGGAATAATCTAGTTGAAACAAGGTCATATTTCTAAAAATAACCGTGTTTTTACTTTATACATCACTAATCAAAATAAAAAAATCGGCATCTTTGAAGATTTGGTTTGTTTTTCCAGCTAATAGCTGTCGTCGGTTGGGAGAATTTGAACGTGGTATATGGCACTTGGTAAATGATATACTAATATGCAAATTCGGAAATAAACTTTTGATCGTTATCTCAATTAAACTAAAATTAAAAAGTGTCCCACTGAGTTGTTGTATGGTGTTTAGCGTCGCTTTCAACAGAGGATCAGGTTGAATATATACAAGGAGAATGAAAATGATTGGCCAGTTCATTTTAGAACATCATAATTTTCATTGCGACAGTATTATTAGAGTTTTTTTATCTAAATATTCAAAATTATGGCTGATTTTCAGAGTCTTTTAGTAAGCGACTCTAACAAGTCTAATTTTTTTTGGTTTTTGACTTTGATATTGATTCGTCTGATGATAGCTCTCACTCTTGAGACGAGAATCAGACTCATGAATGGACGAGCAATTATTCTGATTTGAGGATGCGTTTATATGACGCTTTTTATAAATAATCGATTTATCAATTTCTGTAAATAATTAACAAGTTCAAACAGGCAAAACAAACGCGTTACAAATTGTCCGCTATTTGTTTATTCTCACTTTCTGCTGGAATGCAGTAGAAACAAAATAAATAAAACTTTTAATCAGTTGGAAATAAAGATGGTATGACAAATAAAGATGGTCTTTACAAGTCTGAACAATACAAAAAGTTAATTGGTGGTGGTGAGATCAGGGGTGGTGGGGGTAATTTTTTATTATTTTTTTTTAAAAATCCGGACTCTGCATCTGTAAATTTAGTAGTGGGGTGAATGGATTTATGGGGGTGGTTGGTGGGAAACAGATTTTCAAATTTATTTTTTATAAACAAAGTTTTACAACTCTGGATTCTGCATAATGTCAATTAGTCGTGTGGGGGTATAATACTCTTCCAATATAAATCAGGAATGGGGTGGTAATAATAAAAAAAAAAAATGGAAAGTGGGTAGAGGGGGTGAGTAACTGGATTCTGTATAATGTAAATGATTTGTTATGAATGCTAATTTATTTATTAAGTTGTACACTGTTTATTTACATGAATTAGTCATAGATATATATGATATATTACCATAAATAATATATACTTTTGCAGAATTTTTTTTTCTTACTTCACAAACCTATATGTTGTTACACAATTGTCCTATATTTAAAAATTGACATCACCAGAAAGAGAAATTAATTCTCCAAAAAACTAAAAAAATCGGTATTTCACACTGTAAAAAGGAGTTAATAAACAGAGGTGTCAAACTTGAACACTTTTCCAATAAGCTGCATGGAGATAGTTACCTATTGGGTATTGACTATCAGATACTGGTCAATTGTATTGACCTGTGTAAAACCACAAAAAAAAAAAACAGTGTAAAATTGAATAAGAGTATGTAATAGATTCAAAGTTAGTTGGTAATTTGGCAAGTTCATCATTGCATGGAATAGATATAAGAAAAGCGGGTAACTACAGTTTATTATGCAACCAATTCATAATTGAATACCAGTCCTGTCTTACATGTACTGTTCAATGTTAGGTTTACATTATTGTTCTTAAGTAAGTAGTTGTGTGGATTTTTTTTTTTTTTTCAATTTTATGTGATTTTGAGTTACAGAAAAACATAAATATATTTATCCAGACTTATCTGCCAAAGAGAACTAACATTTATCATTAATTTATTATGAATCTAGTTTAACAGATGAGAAACTGCTGCAATGCAAATGTCAACTAATTTAATTGATGAAAAAAACAACAACTCATTTGCACTGGAAATGTAAAAGTTATTTTATAAATGACTTTGGCAATGTGTTTTACAAGCTGGTAGAGACTACAGTACTAAATTGGTTATAAAATTTAGTGCAATTTTAACAAGTGCATACTTTTTCATTTTTTTTTTTATGACTGTGAAGTGGTTGAGAAATTTGTACTAGCTGGACCTGATTAGCTCGAGCTCAGTCACAGTGCGGCTGACTATAAATCCAGGGGTCACAACTTTGAATCTACACCCAGCCACAGTCGTCGTGATGATTGATATACGACATCGCACCTCATTATCATTCTCTCTCACTACTGATTCGAGTCGGAAAGTGTGAAGATGGGTGTGCCCGAGTAATGGTTAACCTTATTGGATCCCTGGAAAAAGTGGTTAGATCTGACTATCAATCCAGGGAATATTACTTCAAATCCCCACCCCGCCAGTCGCCGTGGTAACTTATATATGACATTGTGCCTTATTATCACTCATCTCTCACTGCTGATTCAAGAGGGCAAGTTATCAGTTATTTGTGGAGATAAGAGTGCTCGAGTACTGGTTAACCTTCCAGGATCACAGAAAACAGTGATTTGTCAGCCCTCGATGGCATAAAAATGACACAAAATTTTATCTAATGGTAAAGCATTAGGAATAAACACCATAAATGTTTAAAAAAAGATTATTTCTAAAATGGATACAAAGCATTATCACTATATTATAAATAAAATCTGAATGGTTTGGAATACCATATCCAAAAAAAAAATGAAAAAATAAACAATATTTGAATAAGAGACATAAACTTGAAACAAAATCCCTATTTTAACAATAGACAGTACTGCTCGACAGCCTTTGTCATTCAAAACTCTTTCTATGATGAAACAAATTATACAATATGTAAATCAGGAAGACAGATCAAATTCAAATAAAAATGAATTCATGTAAATACGTTGCATTTTTATGTGAAAATTCTATTTTTGCATAGGCCAAGTTAAAAAATCCATTTTCAATATTATTTTGTTATGATTAAATAGATATCCACATGGCAATACAGGGTCAGTGAGTGTGGTATACAATAGATATCCACATGGCAATACAGAGTCAGTGAGTGTGGTATACAATAGATATCCACATGGCAATACAGAGTCAGTGAGTGTGGTATACAATAGATATCCATATGGCAATACGGAGTCAGTGAGTGTGGTATACAATAGATATCCACATGGCAATACAGAGTCAGTGAGTGTGGTATACAATAGATATCCATATGGCAATACGGAGTCAGTGAGTGTGGTATACAATAGATATACACATGGCAATACAGAGTTAGTGAGTGTGGTATACAATAGATATCCACATGGAAATACGGAGTCAGTGAGAGTGGTACACAATAGATATCCACATGGCAATAAGGAGTCAGTGAGTGTGGTATACAGTAGATATCCACATGGCAATACGGAGTCAGTGAGTGTGGTACACAATAGATATCCACATGGAAATACGGAGTCAGTGAGTGTGGTATACAATAGATATACACATGGCAATACAGGGTCAGTGAGTGTGGTATACAATAGATATCCACATGGCAATACAGAGTTAGTGAGTGTGGTATACAATAGATATCCACATGGAAATACGGAGTCAGTGAGAGTGGTACACAATAGATATCCACATGGCAATACGGAGTCAGTGAGTGTGGTATACAGTAGATATCCACATGGCAATACGGAGTCAGTGAGTGTGGTACACAATAGATATCCACATGGCAATACGGAGTCAGTGAGTGTGGTATACAATACATATCCACATGGAAATACGGAGTCAGTGAGTGTGGTATACAATAGATATCCACATGGCAATACGGAGTCAGTGAGTGTGGTATACAGTAGATATCCACATGGAAATACGGAGTCAGTGAGTGTGGTATACAGTAGATATCCACATGGAAATACGGAGTCAGTGAGTGTGGTATACAGTAGATATCCACATGGAAATACGGAGTCAGTGAGTGTGGAATACAATAGATATCCACATGGAAATAGGGAGTCAGTGAGTGTGGTATACAGTAGATATCCACATGGCAATACGGAGTCAGTGAGTGTGGTATACAATAGATATCCACATGGCAATACGGAGTCAGTGAGTGTGGTATACAATAGATATCCACATAGAAATACGGAGTCAGTGAGTGTGGTATACAGTAGATATCCACATGGCAATACGGAGTCAGTGAGTGTGGTATACAGTAGATATCCACATGGAAATACGGAGTCAGTGAGTGTGGTACACAATAGATATCCACATGGAAATATGGAGTCAGTGAGTGTGGTACACAAAAGATATCCACATGGCAATACAGAGTCAGTGAGTGTGGTATACAATAGATATCCTCATGTCAATACGGAGTCAGTGAGTGTGGTATACAATAGATATCCATATGGCAATACGGAGAGTCAGTGAGTGTGGTACACAGTAGATATCAACATGGCAATACGGAGTCAGTGAGTGTGGTATACAATAGATATCCTCATGGCAATACGGAGTCAGTGAGTGTGGTATACAATAGATATCCATATGGCAAAACGGAGTCAGTGAGTGTGGTACACAGTAGATATCAACATGGCAATACGGGGTCAGTGAGTGTGGTACACAATAGATATCCACATGGAAATACGGAGTCAGTGAGTGTGGTACACATTATTTATCCACATGGCAATAAGGAGTCAGTGAGTGTGGTATACAATAGATATCCACATGGCAATACGGAGTCAGTGAGTGTGGTACACAATAGATATCCACATGGCAATACGGAGTCAGTGAGTGTGGTATACAATAGATATCCACATGGCAATACGGAGTCAGTGAGTGTGGTATACAATAGATATCCACATGGCAATACGGAGTCAGTGAGTGTGGTATACAATAGATATCCACATAGAAATACGGAGTCAGTGAGTGTGGTATACAGTAGATATCCACATGGCAATACGGAGTCAGTGAGTGTGGTATACAGTAGATATCCACATGGAAATACGGAGTCAGTGAGTGTGGTACACAATAGATATCCACATGGAAATATGGAGTCAGTGAGTGTGGTACACAAAAGATATCCACATGGCAATACAGAGTCAGTGAGTGTGGTATACAATAGATATCCTCATGGCAATACGGAGTCAGTGAGTGTGGTATACAATAGATATCCATATGGCAATACGGAGAGTCAGTGAGTGTGGTACACAGTAGATATCAACATGGCAATACGGAGTCAGTGAGTGTGGTATACAATAGATATCCTCATGGCAATACGGAGTCAGTGAGTGTAGTATACAATAAATATCCATATGGCAAAACGGAGTCAGTGAGTGTGGTACACAGTAGATATCAACATGGCAATACGGGGTTAGTGAGTGTGGTACACAATAGATATCCACATGGCAATACGGAGTCAGTGAGTGTGGTACACATTATTTATCCACATGGCAATAAGGAGTCAGTGAGTGTGGTATACAATAGATATCCACATGGCAATACGGAGTCAGTGAGTGTGGTACACAATAGATATCCACATGGCAATACAGAGTCAGTGAGTGTGGTACACAATAGATATCCACATGGCAATACGGAGTCAGTGAGTGTGGTATACAGTAGATATCCACATGGAAATACGGAGTCAGTGAGTGTGGTACACAATAGATATCCACATGGAAATACGGAGTCAGTGAGTGTGGTATACAATAGATATCCACATGGCAATACAGAGTCAGTGAGTGTGGTATACAATAGATATCCTCATGGCAATACGGAGTCAGTGAGTGTGGTATACAATAGATATCCATATGGCAATAGGGAGTCAGTGAGTGTGGTACACAGTAGATATCAACATGGCAATACGGAGTCAGTGAGTGTGGTATACAATAGATATCCTCATGGCAATACGGAGTCAGTGAGTGTGGTATACAATAGATATTCATATGGCAATACGGAGTCAGTGAGTGTGGTACACAGTAGATATCAACATGGTAATACGGGGTCAGTAAGTATGGTACACAATAGATATCCACATGGCAATACGGAGACAGTGAGTGTGGTACACATTATATATCCACATGGCAATACGGAGTCAGTGAGTGTGGTATACAATAGATATCCACATGGCAATACGGAGTCAGTGAGTGTGGTACACAATAGATATCCACATGGCAATATGGAGTCAGTGAGTGTGGTACACAATAGATATCCACATGGCAATACAGGGTCAGTGAGTGTGGTATACAATAGATATCCACATGGCAATACAGGATCAGTGAGTGTGGTACACAATAGATATCCACATGGCAATACGGAGTCAGTGAGTGTGGTACACAATAGATATCCACATGGCAATACAGAGTCAGTGAGTGTGGTATACAATAGATATCCGCATGGCAATACAGTCAGTGAGTGTGGTATACAATAGATATCCACATGGCAATACAGAGTCAGTGAGTGTGGTATACAATACATATCCACATGGCAATACGGAGTCAGTGAGTGTGGTATACAATAGATATCCACATGGCAATACGGAGTCAGTGAGTGTGGTACACAACAGATATCCACATGGCAATACGGAGTCAGTGAGTGTGGTACACAACAGATATCCACATGGCAATAAGGAGTCAGTGAGTGTGGTATACAATAGATACCCACATGGCAATATGGAGTCAGTGAGTGTGGTACACAATAGATATCCACATGGCAATACGGAGTCAGTGAGTGTGGTACACAACAGATATCCACATGGCAATACGGAGTCAGTGAGTGTGGTACACAACAGATATCCACATGGCAATATGGAGTCAGTGAGTGTGGTACACAGCAGATATCCACATGGCAATATGGAGTCAGTGAGTGTGGTATACATTAGAAAATAAAATGTTTTTAGCCAATTTTTTAATTTTTGAAAAAAATCCTCATATACTCCCTTTAAATTTGGTTTAAGATGAATGATTAATGAATCTTTCTATAAAGTCCAATTTCTGGAGAGTATAATAGTTACTAGGAGCTGTTTTTGAGAGGCCATCCTGAGTTTGAGGTTTTGATTGACCCCATGACTTCCAACACTAAATTGTTCACCAACACCTCACTCCTCCAGGACCAGGAGTTGAGGTAACACAGTTTTTTGTTATGCTATCCAATGACCGACAATCTTTACACATTAGGTAGGTGACTGATACTATGTACAGTAGTTATGCAGGAACAGTATTAAATTATATGTTTAACATATAATCACTAATCAGTTGGAATCAATACTGGCTAATTAAATTGTAATGAGAAAGCCTCATCAGAATATCAATACTCCTTACATAACAATACTTATATATGCTTTAACCACTGTCAGTGTTTGAATGCAAATATATTATCATTAAAACATAATATTCTCCCCATTTCCCTTATCTCAAAATTCTCATCTAGTTTTAGTTTGTTTGTTTGAATATTTAGCGTCATTTATCTAACTAATCTTTCCTGCGATCCTGAAAGGTTAACCAGTACTCGAGCACACCTATCTCTGCAAGTAACTGATTACTACCCCACTTGAATCAGCAGTGAGAGATGAATGACAATGGGATGCAATGTCATTTATCAATCAACATGGAGACTTTGGCCAGCCAAGGATTCAAACTCCCAACCACTGGATTGAAAGTCAAGATGTGATACTGACTTGTCAATGAGCTAACCCAGGGCTAGAATTTTTACCTTGTTTTGCACTCGCACACTTTTGCGAATACAAGATATTTCAACTCGCAAAATATCAACATTTACTCGCAATTTTGATCAACCATTTCTTATAAAAAAAATTTATACATGAATATTATTTTTTTCGCCGACAATTTGCTGAGTCAGGGTAAATTGGATTGACTATCAAAATATGTAGATAAAATATCGCCACATGATTAAAATCAGCAAACCAGTCTACCAAGTATGTGCACTGTTTAAAAAAATGTCATCAATTGATGCATATTTACAGCAGATCGAAACTGAAAGTTTAAGAAATGAAAACCACCGTCATTTCAATTTCTATTTTTGCACTCGCAAAAATTTGCGAGCATATGGAATAAACACTCCCATTTTTCATTTTCCACTGGCATTTTGCGAGTGTTAAATTCAAGCCCTGTAACCAGGGTCTGGCCTCAAACTATCAGAAGTAAAGAGTTCTAGAGTTCCGAGCGCAATCCATCACATAGAAATACCGGTATTTATTACTTTATAGTATACAATCATATTCGTGCCATGCCACCCTACAATTTAGTAGTCGCTCTATTCAACTCTTATCCAAACTTCTGATTGTGACTGAGTCACACTGATCATGAACTCTGTAATTCAGAACTTAATCGGGTACTTTGAAAGACATTCATGTTAATGAATGGTTAAACAAATCACAAATGTCTTATCTGGGGTAAAGCTATCTTCACACTTTAAGCTGTTGCTATACTGAACAACTTATTTAAATTTGTAATCTAAACCAAAAATTAACAAAAGATTAATGACTCCGACATGCTCATCGGAGGTAAAAAAAACATTTTAAATAAGAATATGTGTAATTGTATATTCTTAGATACCTCAACAATGGAATGTAAAAGAGCAAAAATACACAAAACTACCTAGTTAGAGATTAATTTGTTTGTTTTTTGTTTAACTGAATCTGTCACTCAACAAAATAATTTTCAAATGTTTTATTCTAATTGTAGAACACATTTTGAACTTTTACTTGTTATTCGAACTATGCAACAATTTTGTTTCGATACACTGTGTTTCAGTATGCAGTACTATTAATTTTGTACATGTAAATTCAAAATCTGCACTTGGTAGATCCATTTGCCATTTCTAACTGACAAGCGACAGTGCATTTCTAACTGACAAGCAAGCGACAGTGCAGTTAGAACTTTAAATTGAAGTGTTGTAATACTGGACTTCGTATGTTAGCTCCTATTTCCCTATTAGGCAAATTGTACAACGTTTTCTGTAAATTGACACTAATATATGGAGATAATTATTTGTAAACAACAAGACATAAATGTACAGAACAGACAACAGCGAGCGCGTCTTGCTACAATGTTAACCATAGAAATAATATCAATGCATCTGCCAAACCAATAAATTTAGTGTCAAACATGACTTATATACTATGGTTTTACAAACAACACATCTGCACTGCGCAGACAATCTACATATATGAACTGATAGCTTTATACGAGTAGAATCCAGTTAAGGATTCATAACTACTCACATGCTATACATTTGTGTATCAAAGACAGACATAGAAATCCATTGAATCATAAAGATACAGTGGAATCATATGTATTTATTTCATAAAGGGAGATAACTGAAATCACAACAACAGAATTTCCAATTTTTGGAATTTTTTTCAGATGCACATTTGCAATTAACATAAAAAAAAAATTAAAAAAAAAAAAAATATATATATAGGGAGATTAAATGAAATCACAACAACAGAATTTCTGATTTTTTTTATCTTTTCATGCATATTCACAATGGATATATATATGCCGTTTATTAAAAATGAATGATCAATTTTGGCACAATTTAGGTGTGGTATTCTTCCACGGAGAATTGGACAGGCCGATACATAATCGAAAATGTTCTAGTCAGATCCAGTTACGGATTTACGAATACTCACACACTTTATAAAG
This sequence comes from Panopea generosa, assembly GCA_029582155.1. NCBI lineage: Eukaryota > Metazoa > Mollusca > Bivalvia > Adapedonta > Hiatellidae > Panopea > Panopea generosa. Next base: position 47,611,875 of record CM055897.1, read on the forward strand.
AACGGACATAGAAACCCATTGGATTATGAACATTCAGCGAAATTATATGTATTTATTTCATAAATGAAGATAATTGAAGGGGGTTTAAGCATTGCTTTCAACAATTTTTCAGCCATTCTAGTTCTCTAAGCACTGCCATACTGAAGTATCATGCCGCAGACACATGGTATGATTCCCCAATCTATCACATCATACTGACACTGGGCTGACTAGACCAAAACTATCCTCTAAATACTGAGAGCCAAGCGAGGGAGCTTCTAGTACTACTTTTCAAGTATTTGGATTGACCCTGCCGGGGATCAAACCCACAACCTTCCACATGCAAGGCAGTTGATCTACTACTAGAACACCACTGCAGTAGTTTAGGTTAATAGAACCTGAATACACAATGCAAAGATTATCAGTAAAGTTCAGACCTTCTAAAACTCTTGCAGACCTTTCAAGCATTATGCTGGAAGGTCCCGACCCTGTCAGTAAAAGCAACTTGTTTAGGCCATTGTGCAGTGATTATAATTGCTTGTGAAATCAGATGGGTAGTTTATCTAATTTACAAAAGCCCACTCTGAATAGCACAGAAACATCTCCCATGTAACAACAAGGTGTCAGATCAATAGTCATAAGAGTCTTTATTATTTCATTATTTACCTATATACCTGTCTCCAGGGAAGACCATGTTTTTAAACACTTTATGTATTTCAGTGAAATGCTTGTTATTTCCACTTTCATTGTCAGTCTCTCCTTCAACTTGGCCAAAATTCAATAAATGCAAATACCCAAATCACTTGTCTATTCTATTTACAACTAAGGCCAAATAAACTATATGCTGTATTTACCGACTCCCACCTGACAGATAGATAAGGATGATATAAACGTGAAACACGACCTCTCTACCAGATATATAAACTTAACACAAGTGGTAAAATATAAAACAAAGCTGACTGGTGAACCCATTTTTTTCAAAGAACAAAACAGTAAACACACCATTCTTTTTTCTAGAGCAAAATAGTAAACACAATTTATTTGATTTGGTCTTTAGAACCAGTAAACACTGTTTGAAATCTTCATAGATTTATTTCATGATAATGGATTTGCTTCGATTGTCGTTAAAGCACTAATATGTTTATACGCGGTATTAAGAATACTTAGGCCAAGTAAGTTATAATAGGTCATTTAATCATTTCATGTTCAATAAAATAGTATTGGGGGCAGGACATAAAACATAACAGCAGGATGGATGGAAGGATAAACAGATATTAACACTGCATTAGGCCATAATAAATTAATTGCTAGATTATCATCCCGATCCTCTCCCTAATTTTCATGCTTCCCCGACCCTTTTTATTTTCATAAAAAAACAACAACAATCGAAACTAAAAAAATAAAAAATAAAATCCCCCCCCCCACCTTTTTAAGAAAAAATTTGGATAATAATCTAGGAAAATTTATAATGGCCTTAACAAAAATTTGTTTGTTTCATGTTCTCCCTACCTACCTAAGGAAAATATGCATCACTCTCGCAAATATGATAAAAGATTTTTTATGAATATAAGTCCCCACAAATATGTTATTGAACTAAAAAAAAGTTTTAAACAACAAAAATGAATGATTTCACAGTACCTGCCTATCTCCAAAACTCTTGGATGGAAAATGGCAAACAAACAATATTTTTAAGGGTAGCCAGATAGGGTACAATATATTTACAAATACAAATACTTACATGGCGATGACTTGGGTGGTACAATTGTATTAAAGTTGGCCGGGGCAGAATAAGTTCCCTGTAATGGCATGTGACCAGATATGCCAGCACATGCCTGCATCTGCTGCCCTGCTTGGTTTTGGTTACTGTTGCCATAGAGATTTCCTTGACTACCACCATGACCATCAAGTCCATTCACATTATTATTCCATCCATTCACCCGGCCACTACTGACGGAACTTTGTTTGGTAAGCGTCACATGACCCTGCGATCGCATTGAAATCCCATTATCACCCGGCTGTGCAAATGTTTGACCTTGACCTTCATCAGTCTGACCTTGAGATTGTGATGGTGAATGATGATTACTTAAACGTTCATCAAGATGGCCCAGCCACCGGTTGAATGACGATCGTTCCTCACTAGTTATGGCAGGATGTATGAGCGAGTATGAGAGAAGCTGGCGACTTTCCTCAATAAAGACGCAATGTTCAATGGAATGAGATAAAATGACTGGGATGAGTTTAAGGTACTCATTTTTGGCGCTTGTGTTTCCCGAGTGTAATAAGGGTAGATGATGGAGAAGTTCCTGTATGGCTTTTTCCTTTGGTTCCAGCGACAGCTTACAGATATACCCTGAAAAGAAAATATATTTTAATATTATGCAATAAATTGTGCAATATTAAGTGATGTGTGTAAATGCTCAAGCTCGCAAAATATACTTATAATATTATTTAACATAATTATTATGTATATTACATAATATTTATGATTTATAAGCAAAGTGGTAGGGTCATATTAAAAAAAAAAGTTTATTTCTTCTTTTCTTTTTTTTTAAAAGTGGGAAATATTCCTGATTTGTATTTTAAAAGCATAATTACAAATTAGACAACATTTAACATAAAACAAGAGGCCCAAGAGGGCCTGTGGATACTCTACTGACTCATAGTGGCCATAGCACTTTTTGAAATTCTCCTATGCAATAGAATCATCGGGGCGGGGTCATTTTTAACCCCAGGGACACCATTTGAACAAATCTAACAAAACTATAGTTGGTCATCATTACTACATAAACATTTTGAAAATCTGTTGGACCATTCATGAGAAGAAGATTTTTTTAAGTTTTTGACTATCTTAACTAATGGTGGCCATCTTGAATTTTAGATAGGAAAAAAAAAATCTTTTGTATAATCTCCTATGCAATGGAAACATCCATGTGAAGTTTCAGTTTAATTGGCCAAGTGGTTTCAGAATAAATGAAAAAAAAGAAGAGAATTTTCTATTTTCCCATAGTATCCCTATGTAAAATTCTAAGTCCCCTTACAGGGCCCCTATAAATTTTAGCCCCTTATTGCGGGCCGCCTAAAGGCGGGCCGCATTATTTAATACGGGGTTAAAAAGTTCCTCTGGGGGATTTGGCAGACTGCTTTACATTGGTTCACATTTTATACTGAAAGTACATGATATTGAAGACTGAAATAAAATAAGATAAGACACAGTCTATTTTTTTGCTAGACTGCTTTAATACTTATTACGAAGGTAGTTTCGTATCTTTTTGTATGTAAAATTTTAGACCCAGTCTAATTATTTTATTCGTACACTAACCAGTTCGTACCCCTTAGGCGATTTTTAAAACCTTTGATTTTTCAGTATTTCCTAATAATTTATTTCCGGATTAGTTTTACATGTTGTAAATACTTTATTTCAACAATTTATCAACATTTCATCTTTGTTCTAAATTTCCTCGTAGTATACTTCTGTATGGATGAAAAGGTGTGTGTGTGTGTGTGTGTGTGTGTGTGTGTGTGTGTGTGTGTGAAAATTGAGGATAATTAAGTAAATAACTGTGCGAATCGTTACATCTCTTAAAGAGTGGTTTTAGGCCCGCTGTGATACTTTGTATCACAGTTCTCTTGTTTCTTATCTGCAATGAAACCCCTACACATAGGGGTAATTTATATCGAATATGTACAAATCTGACATACCGGTTTACAGTACTTTGATCAGAACTAGTATTGCAAAATAATGTAGTGCAGTGCACTTTGGGATATTTATAATGCGATGCTGTGTATATCATGGTCTCATTTCATGGATCCCATAAACTGGATTATAAAGGGACCTGAGTGTCTATGCAATATATAATTTTTGTTTCCACTATCAATCAAAGAAATGAATATGTCAGACAGAAAAGGTTGTCTTTATTAATAAAATACTATGACATTTCTTGTTAATGTATAAGATTGATCAATGCATTTAATAAACAAGAAATGTAACTGGTAAGTTGCATGTACCCCATATGGTCTGTGAAAATAATAATATATTCTATAATAGGTAGCAATGTATCCATGATATCAAGAATCATGGACCAACATTTCAGACTAGACACGCAATTTCATGGGGTTCTTTTTACATTAAACCTTGACCTCGACAGCTAAAGTAAAGGTCTGGTTATTTCTACCGGTAAATGCATGTGACACATCATCATGACATGTTTATCACTTGTGTCAACAAGCTATTTTAAAATTCCCTCCATATATAACAAAGTTACAGACCAGACATGAAATATCAAACAAATTAAAAGTGTGACCTTCACCTTTGAGGCAAGGTTCTGGGTCTTAAGCGCGACACTTCATCCAGTCATGTTGATCAACTTAGCCAGGTGTTTTTGAAATTTATCCATAGGTGACAAAGTTACATGCCGGACACGAAATCTCAAACAGACTGAAAGTGTTGTCAATGTTAAATTGTGACCTTGACCTTTGAAGTGAGAGTATAGGTATTACACATGACATATCATCATGTTATGTGATCATTTTTAGCAAGGAAACATACTATTTTTCAAATATGGCCTGTGTAATGGATAGAGTGTTTTCCCAGAGTTTATGGATTCAATCCCCAGCTTGACCCAATGCCTCTCAAAAAACAAGTTGGCTGCTTTTAAAAAGCATCCAATGGTTAGATCTTACAAAAGATGCGGCAATTAAAGTAAATGAATGTGTAAGTTTGGTTCCTTGTACAGGGTACTAAATACACGGGTGATACCAAATCCCAACTGACGCAGTGAATTCCCAGCTGCAGGTGTGCCTGATAGTAACTTTGATGTTTAAATGTACTGATCTCAATCATCATGTATTGCCATTTGTATATTTAAAAAGAAATATACTTTATATATCGTCTAACTTTCTTACTGCTAAATTCTATACAATTTTTCTACTATGATCATAATTTATTTTAAATAATTCGATACATATTTTCAATTAATTTGTGGATATATTATTTTTGAAAAATAATAGTTAAAAATTACTGTTTTTCCAAAACTTGTGTATGTTCTGCGATATATCCGATTCTGATGATGTGCTGAAAATATGTCACACCGGTAAATTTGTTGTATCGAGTAAAATAAACAACTGTAGCTGTTTAATTTTGTTATTGCTTCCATTGTTATGGGTTCAGCATATTATAATAATTGAGTACATTCATGTTTTTTTTTGAAAACTAGTAACCTTAACTTGGTAGGAATCTGTCAGAAACGATGATAAATTGTCAAAAAAGATACGTTTCAAGACCTTTTAGAAAATTTCTTGATTTAAGGCATTTTCATTAGTCCCTGATTAAATATGCAAAGAACAATCCGTAGTGTTCTCAATTAGTACATTAAAACGTCACAATCAATTATTACACACACCGCATTTAAACTTTCTTTTTAGCCGGGAGGTGGTCGGAACATGACCAGGTTTTAATATCAATACCAGTTTGTACATTCCCATAATGCACTGTTTAGAAAAACAATGGCGACCTCCATGTGGTGAATGCCATGTTTTAATGTGTGATCGTGATATTTCAATATGGCAGCACCCAGAGTCAATTTCTTAACTGGCCCTTATATAGGGTTTGGTCGCCCATGCGACTTAACCAACAACACTCAGTACTAGTTCTGCCCAGGAAGAGAAATCAAGAGCGGTTCATATAGACTCTGAACTATTTATGATGGCAATTGTTGTATGGTGATTAGCGCCGTTTTTAACAATTGTTCAGTCATATCATGACTGTGTCTGCTGGAGACAGTATTTTAAATGCTGCCACACTGGAGTATCATGCTGCAGACACATGGTATGATACCCAGCCAGTTACATTATTATATACACTCGGGTCCTGTTATAACACGGTTCTTGAGGTTCACAAAACGAAACCGCGTTATAAGCAGACCGCATTATAGCGATAATTACCTCGAAAAAAATCGATGTCGGTTATTCACACCTATCGTGCTGTCCGACTCTAAGTGAATGGTATTGTTGGCATTGTAATATGATACAACGCGTATTTGGTTTCAACAGATACACTTAGATATGTATAAAATTAATACAAAAAAAAAAAGAAAAGAAAGAAAAACGTTTTCGTTTTTTGATTATTCTAAAATTGGCAGCCATTTCCGTTTACCCTGGAAGGAGAAAAAAAACGGTGTCTATATAAAAAAATGCGCTTCAATTTAAACTCAGCGCTGTTAATGTTAAAATATTAAAATGTATATCTGAAGTATTAACAACAATAAAATAATAAAAATAAGTTTGTGTTTACGATCCGATAAGATACCCGTGATATATTAATACCTGTCAACCGCTTCGTTGCTTGATCACGTGATCACTCGATAAAAACAAAGTTTGCATATGGCTTTCCGTGTTTGGCACGTGACAGCATTTATTGAAGCACTCGGGATTATTACAAACTGTTTATAGTCAATGCTGGCATGAATCAATCACTTAAACTATCCTTTAAACCACCATGAGGTAATGGTTGTAATAGTTCGTTATAATCAAGGCTAATTGGTGAGTAGAAGATGAGCGGTTATCAAATCAAAACATGGCGACAATCTATTGTTTGGTTGTCATTTGATCATTCGCGCAGATTTTCAAGTTTTATATCATGACTTTTCCACCCCGCCGAAAAAATGGGAGCCTAGCAAACACCGCGTTATAACGGAATTCTCGTTTTATCGGACCGTGTTATAACGGGACCGCAGTGTAATTACATTGGCCCAACCAGGTCTAAAACTATCTTATAAATTCAGAACACCAAGCTAGGAAGCTCCTAGTACCAAGTTTTCAACAGGCGGGAGTGTCCTTCATGGCCTCCTGGTCTAACACGCCATCTTAAGATCACATACACCTCACCGCTAAGGTCGTAAGTTCAAGTCCGGCTCGATCAAAAAACTTTACATGAGAAAGTTTCCAGTTCCTTGCAGAAGGACGGTGGTTCTTCTCAGTCTGACTCAGTCTGAGGTCTTCCTCCACCAGCAAAACTTGATATGACATAATATCATATAACCTGAAATATGTTGAAAATGGCGTTGAACCCATTCAACAGGCGGGCAAATAGTCTACCTCAACACCATTGCTGTGGTTATGATGGCTTTTGTTATGATTCAGTGTTCTTTGTGGAACTATGGTCTAATGGCACATCCTAGGACACAGAATCAGAAGGTATTGAGTTTGATTCCCCCTGCCACAGCCAGGTGTAATGGCACATCCTTGGACACAGAATTAGAAGGTATTGAGTTTGATTCCCCCTGTCACAGCCACGTGTAATGGCACATCCCCGGACACAGAATCAGAAGGTATTGAGTTTGATTCCCCCTGCCACAGCCACGTGTAATGGCACATCCTCGGTTAAAGAAACAGAAGGTATTGAGTTTGATTCCCCCCACCATAGCCACGTGTAATGGCACATCCTCGGACACAGAATCAGAAGGTATTGAGTTTGATTCCCCCCGTCACAGTCACGTGTAATGGCACATCCTCGGACACAGAATCAGAAGGTATTGAGTTTGATTCCCCCCGTCACAGCCACGTGTAATGGCACATCCTCGGACACAGAATCAGAAGGTATCGAATTTGATTCTCCCTGTCACAGCCACGTGTAATGTCCTTCAGCAAGGCACTTAGTTTGCATAATTGTGCTATGTACCAGTTTTACCAATGAAAACTGAACATGATTTGCTCAAGATGTAAGACTTTGTTTCACAATCAATTTAAAATAAGTAAACTTAGTTATATTATCAGAGTGTCCGTTCGTTAACAGCCACACATTATATTTAACCAATATTTTAGCTTGATTGCATTACAGCAAGCTCAGAGACATTTGTGGATCGCTCTCGAGTCAGTTCCAAGATGAGAATCAGTACTGGGTGTTGTTATTTTACTAATTCAACAGAAAAAAGTCACTATACATAGTTTCTTCTGTATAAGAATTTAACAATAAATGTTAATGTTGTTCGTCAAAAAATGGCCAAGGAAGAGGACAAACCATATAATCAAAAATAAAAATAAATGTCTTCAATTTTATGACAACTTTGTCCTAATGTGGAAAATCAGGTCAAACTTGTTTTACACTAAATTGCTATAATTATGGCCATTATAAATTAATTGCTAGATTATCATCCAAATTTTATTATCGAAATTTTACTTAAAAACTGGGAGGGTGGGAGGATTTTATTTTTTATTTTCATTTTTAAAATTGTTGATGTTTGTTTACTAAATATATATATATGGTCATACCTAATACTGCGAGTCTAAATTTTTTTCAACCATGTAAAGAATGGCATCAATAATAAACAGTAATAAGGTTACTCAAGTATGCTGAGTAATAAAATTGCCGATACGAAATGCAAACAAAAGCCGATGGTAACGGAAGTTGGAGCTTTGCGCATGTCTTCCCAGATTGTTTTTTTTATACGGGAATTCGCAGCGGCGGAGATGATAATCTAGCAATTAATTTATTATGGCCTTATGAGTAAGTTTAACACTAAATTACTACAATTAATATAAAGTTTTACACTAAATTACTGTAATTAATGTGTAAGTTTTACACTTAATTATAATTAATGAGTAAGTTTTACACTAAATCACTATAATTAATCTGTAAGTTTAACACCAAATTACTGAATTACCAGGGTGATAAATTTTCAAAAAGGTTTATTGGATCTGAGAAATTAGGAAAAAAACATGTTTCACAGAGTAAATTTTGACAGTTCGCAGGTTTCTTTTCATTAGTTTTAATTTTATTTTTTTATTTCACAGCTCCAAATTAGTGGTGGTTTGTTTATTATGGGTTTACTTATTGAGTAAATTTACAGCGCTATCCTATTCAGCATTCTTCCCATTACTTGATTGTTTGTTTCACCATCTGTGACTACCTGTGATGTGTGCAAACCAATCTGCTACTGTTACAGATAGTTGTGGTTAGATTTGCAGCCATGACAAACCCAATTAGCATAAAATTGTCAGTTGGAAACAGCATAGTATTATTAGTTTTTACAAGGTCTACATCATTTAAAAAAAACCAGTCAATTTAATCAAATATAGCAGCATGACATGTAAACCATGTGCATTCATATCCAGGTTCCAGCCATTATAATGTAATGTATAAAACCTCTGCATCTACAGCCACCCATTACCTGTATATTAAACACTGTAGAAAAGAGATGCATGCTACAAATGATGAATGCTGCATTTGTAACATGTGTTTATATATATACATATGGCATTTACTGAATTTCGCTGAATTCCTTTTTTTAAATCAGAGGCCCAGATAAGGTGATAATTTACCCTCGGGACACTCTTGTAAAAAATGTACCCACTCATATCTCAACTACCCAAACTTTTTATTGACCTGATTTGTTTTTCTTTTGATCTCTGTCGAACTTCAGTCAAACACAATATCTGGGGGGGAAATAATCGCCTCTGACATAATGATTCAGCTAAATACCCTTTACCTTAAAAACATGGGGGTAAATTATCTCATTGCAACAGCTGTAACAATTATTTATTTTGAATTGAATGCTTAACTTTATTGTCTAAGTCCATCTTTAAAAAAGTTCGGGTACCTGCAATTTTGAGTGAGTAGGTAGGAGCATGGCAAACAAGTTATCTTTTAAGGACGGCCTAAATGGAATGGGCAAATGAAATGAAGAGTAATTTATCTAATTTAAATGATGTAGGTATCAATTAAAACAAGGTTATTATGTGAAATTAAGTGAAATGCTAAACTTTTTCAATTTAATGTATGCAATGGATTTAAGATCTTATGTCTACAAGTATTCACCAAAATCTTTGCAAATCTGGGAGACTCCCCCTCCCCTACACACACCCCTCCATTCCCCACCTTTTCACTGTTAATGGCAAATTGTTATCTTATCTGGGACTCTAATTGTAGATTATTCTTTTGTCTTTATTGGATCATTACATTATGCTGTTTGTTTCTTTGTTTATATAAGTTTTTTTTTATCTTTTAATAGTATTTAAGTTATATTATGGCAGTCAGCACACTTAATTATGATATTGTTCCTGGGTTACCAGTACATACCTTATCTCTGCAAGTCACTGACTACTTCCTCAAATATTCAGATATGGGAGACTCACTGCCACAGAACAAAGTTCATGACCTATCATTACAGATACAGGGGCTGGAGCTCACAGTCCTTGGATTGACTTCCAGATGAGTTACTGGCAAATCGCCCATTGGTGTAATAAGGTTTCAAGTATATATAAAACAACAGTTGTCAGAGGACAACAAAGCTAACCTATGGTATAAAACTCACCACCCATGCAAAGATTGAGATTGGAGGCAAACACCAAAACTTAAACGTAACTTAACGCAAAAGTTTAACCTGGCTTTCTACAGACGCCGCCAACACCGCCTGGGTCAAGGCAATGGCTCTCCTGGACATTCGTCCTGGCAAGCTAATAAGAGGGCACGAATGGTATCTTATTGCACCAATGGGGCGAAATATAGCTGAGTCCCAGCTCCAATATGATTCATGTAACTTTTTTAATTTCTATTCTTCCTACCAGAGACAATTCAAATATCATTTAAAAGTGTATTAATTACATCTGACAGACTTACTGAGTCAAACCATGTAGACATTGACCAGAGATAGTCAAGTCAGTCACATCTGGGTTTATGCACGACACAAAAAAGCACCATTGAAATGAACAGCAGACCAAGTGTTCAGACAATAAAAAAGATCAAAGCAAGATTTTTAATTGAAAACTTTTAATAAATCATGATCCAAACTTCTGTAAACAGAAACAATGGTTTTCCCTAAACCTATAATTAATAATGCTGTTGGTATCGACGAACACATATATAACATCATTCCAGATGAAAAGAACCATGTTTTGTTCCCAGATTGTCAGCTAAAAATTTCAAAACTTATAGAAATTAATTGGCAGTGCTAATGCTTCCCTGGTACCTGTGAAACTGTATAAACTTTACCTGGATCATTATTCAATCTTATCAACAACCAGGTACAGGGTGATAGTGCAGTGGATAAAGTGTTGGCCACTCACGCTAGAGGTTTTTCAAGTTCAATCCCCAGTTCCACCTATCCGCCTCCCAAAATAAAACAACACTAAGTATTGTACTGGTTCTACCCAGAAAATGGACTCAAGAACGATTCATATATACCAGTGGTTTTTTTTCACCATTTTTGGAAGATGATCCATACCGTTGGAATTGGGAATTTTAGCAGTGTTTTCATTAACACTGGGAAAACTTTTGCTTTAAATATATTTGTTCAATTTCATAAAAATGTGTACACTACTTGCTTCTCTGGCCATTTAATTAAAGAATCAATGCCTTACTCAATTCAGAATGGGGAAAACTTTGTTTATTTTATCAAGGACTTATTGAAGTTACAATTTACAATTATTGAAGTTTTCAATTGGGAATTTTTACCACTCAATTTGGAAAAAAAGATACTATTTGCCATTGGGAATATGACCCAATACAACTATAAAAATCGTCGAAAAAAAAAACACTGTATAAAACTCTGAGCTTACTTCACAGTCAAGCTATAATAAATTTATAGTGTAAAATGATAACCTGGGCTACCTGCCTGGATGAATAAGTCCCTCTTCTATGGCTTTAAATAATTTGTCATTAGTCCTCTATATTCAACTTGAACAACATATACGGATTATTAACCTTTTATTCCTGGACCTCAAATATATTGACCTTATAAAAATAGTTTGAACTTCAAACCAGAATATATCTGGCCCATAAACCTCCTATTCCTGAACTTGAATCCTAGCGTCATTAACACATTAAAAACAACCAGAATCACATACCTGGAGCTTCCTTGGCTTCACAGCACATCATTAGGCCATAATTAATTAATTGATAGATTATCATCTCCACCCGCCCCCTATTTTTCATGAAGCCACAACCCTTTTTGTTTTCATAATTAAAAAAAAAAAAAAAAAAAATTAAAATTATTGAAAAAACATTAAAAAATTTAAAAATGAAAATAAAAAAATAAAATCCTCCCACCCTCCCCGTTTTTAAGAAAAATTTTGATGATAATCTAGCAATAAATTTATAATGGCCTTAGCCAACTAATTACAACCCAATCTTCAAACCTTGATTATTAAACTTTCCTTTCCTGGGCTTAAGACTTCTCATCCCAAGACATTTGAATCACAAACCTGGATCATTAGCCTCCTAATCTTTCTGGGCTTCAATCATGACACATTATTAGCCATCTTAATACAACCCAATCTTCAAACCTTGATTATTAAACTTTCCTTTTCTAACTGGACTTAATTAAGACTTCTCATCCCGAGACCGTATTTATATAACAAACCTGGATCATTAGCCTCCTGATCTTTCTGGGCTTCAATCACAACACATTATTAGCCATCTTAATCCAACCCAATCTTCAAACCTTGATTATTAAACTTTCCTTTCCTAGCTGGACTTAATTAAGACTTATCCCGAGACCGTATTTGAATCACAAACCTGGATCATTAACCTCCTGATCTTTCTGGGCTTCAATCACAACACATTATTAGCCAACTAAATACAACCCAAACATCATGTATACCTGGCTCATAGTTTCACCAACATCTATTTAAATACTTATAATCTCAATCCCAAGAAAAGCAGCCAGGTGATCATGATTTTAGACTGGTTCCTGTAAAAGTGCTTATTGAGGGGTGAAAGCGAAAAAAGTCTTAAGTGCTACTTTATATATATGCACTAAGACCTTTTCCCCATTCACCCCTCGATATCGTTCCATTGATATTGACTGCAGAATATATTAATAACATGTCAAAATTTAGTTAAAATATTTAAGTAAAATGTTGGTGAATGAAAACTTCCTCATGTTAAAGAAAAGCCTGGTCATACCTTGGCTTAGATTTCCTCATCTTAACCCTTTACTCCAAAGATACCCGTTTTCCTGCACTGTTTTCCACCGTTTTTCACCCATTGCTGATACGTGGTGAATTAATGCTTTCTATATTAGAGGTTTCCAAACGCGTCTATATGAAGTAAAGGGTTAAGATAGTATTTGAATCCAGCCGAATAAAAAAAGACAGTGGAGTATTGCAACCAGTACATAGTCCCATACCGGTCAACATGTAGGACATACATATAGCTAGTGTTTTGTTAATGATGACATAAAATTTGCAGTGCCATGAGAAAAATGTGGTTGGTATGGCAACAAAACTTGGGATGTAGATAGACTGAAAAAATAATTAAATGATGAACATGATGTTCTTATTGCTCCCTATCCACATGCAAAGTTTCACAAATGTGGGTTAGATAATTTTTGTGTTAAAGGTTGAATCTGTCATTTTACCAATTTTGTTGCCATAGCAACCACAATTTCATATCTGCTGAAAAAACAATTTTAAGACCTACAATGTCTGATGTCCTTATTTATCTCTATCCACATGCAAAGTTTCACATAAGTAGCTTGGATACTTTTTGTGTTATCACTATGCGTGTAGATTTTACAATGAACCGGATGTTCTTGACCGGACACAACTAATTTTATATGCTATCGCATTTGGATTTTTGGTTGTTTTCCTAGGTGTTGACATCCAGTGTGTGTTCATGTTCACCGTATATAGCGTTTGCATTATTGTTAAACAAATGCCAACACATGAATACTGAAAACCGGATGGTAATATGGTAAATGTTAAAAAGTGTTAAAAAAATTAAAATAAAATAAAAAAGCAGACAAAAAATTATTATTTTTATTAAGTTCATTTAAAATTCTCCGGCATTACATGTCCTTAAACAGATTAATGATTGATTACAAAAAAAAATATAAAAATTTACCTCCCTACCTACCCACCCCTAAATGGTATGAGTATGAAGTGGCAAACCAGTACTTTATTAAGGGTGGCCTCACAAGGCATTAACTGAATCACATACCTGGATCATTAGCCTCTTCTTCCTGCACCTGAACTTCCTTGTCATCACTGATACGCTGTTGTAACATCTGAACAAGGAACCTGCAGTGCAGCGGTGGGATCTGTTTCAGCAGGGAGTACAATGCCACAGTCTGCTCGCATGTGCTCCAGCTACTGAACCATGACGTAACAGAGTTCACTTGATCGCGAAACATGTTGTTCGACTTCATCGTTTCTCCTTTTAGTATAATTCAAGTTTATAGTAACATCTTTGGTTTCCTCATAGCTTTTAAAATACCCCAAACAGCGACTAAATGTTGAAGCTCTCACTCGTCAAATGACCCTCTGTAGAACACTATGATTCTGTACACCCATCGTCATTCATGAGCATGTTTTTGTTTCTTTCTGGAAATAACAATAAATAAAAAAAATATATGAACCACAAATTTGGTATACATTGTACCATATTTCATACACCAAGTGCATGCATGACATGCATGCTGCGCAATAATCATCTTTTATATTTATTTTGGCAACATCGCTTAAGCTTGGCAATGTAAACAGCTGCTGACAATTCTCCTGACTCAAGGCTATATCATCTGCATCTCATGATGAACAAAAAAAGTGTCATGAGAATGCACACATTCTTTTTTGCATCTGGTCATAAAAAACCTTTGTTTTTCCAGACTCCTCTGTACTGTGTACATCATCGGTAGCAACATTTATATATAAACATGTCAAGTAAATCGAGGGCTGTTGCACAACAAATTATCCCAAGGAGCTATAAATAGGCTGAAAACTTTTCTTGTTGCTCACCTGTCTTGATGTGGCTTTACAGTAATCAATTAGGGTATTCTATATCAACAACTTAGTGTACCACACCTCCCAGCCTTGCAAAACAAGTTGGGGAATTTTTCATTGCATGTAAGATAGAACAACACCAATATTGAAAGGAAATTTGTACATGGTGCATGTGACTGTCCTCATTACTGCTTTTACTTAGTTTATTCACACATACAAGATGTCCGGACTCCTCCCCAACAACCCTCACTTGGTATTCCAAAACTGGAAAAATTTTAATTGTTGTTAAACAGTATAGATAACTCATCTACAAGAAGCATAATTCAAATTAGGATAACTGTCAATAAATATAAATCAGTATGGCAATCAACACTGATAGCCTGGCCCCGTTAACTCAGTCAGTTGTGTGACTTAAGTTTCTGTAAATCCAGGGTTGTGAGTTTGAATCCCTGTTTGGCCACACTCTCCATGATGACTGATAATCAACATTGTATCTCACTGCCATTGTCTCTCACCACTGTTTCAAGTGGGAAAGTTATCATAACTTGCAGAGATAGGTGTGCTCTAGTACTGGTTAACCTTTCAGGATCCAAGGAAAGAGTGGTTAGGTGAACTAATTATCTGTTAGCCCTTGATGGCATAAAAATGATGCTAAATATTCAAACAATCAACTGATAAAATATCAATCATATATGTTTTCAAACTTGACGAAGTGTCTGTTGGTTTGAACGTCAACAGACACTTCAGCATATACTTCTGATTAATAGCAATGTGTGACAGAAAATATACTTCAAATCTACTTAAATGTAATTAAAATGTGTTTATTAAGTATTATCATGTTATACACTATAATTTATCCCATTTGTTGAAATAAATCTTATAGAAAGATATATTTCACTATATCTGCAATTGTTGATTGATTGATTGAATATTTAGAGCCATTTTTATACCATCGAAGGCTAACAGACGATCAGATAACCTAACCACTGTTGTCTGGAATCCTGGAAGGTACTACTACTCAAGCACACCCCACTTCCGAAAGTAACTGATAACTTTCCTGCTTGAATCAACAGTGAAAGACAAATGATAATGAGACACAATATCATATATCAATCATCACAGACTGTTGCCGGGCGGTGATTCGAACTCACGACTCCTAGATTGGTAGTCAGACACATTACTGACTGAGTTAATAGGGCCCGGCATACTTGCAGAGGACAGGAAAAGTATACAAAATTTCCTTTGTACCATTGTCCAGCCTGAGCACCCAGTCATAAAGTATAATAATTAACAGTTACAACATGACCTTACAGTGGTTTGCTTTATTTTCCAGTTTGCTTATAGAAAGACTTGAAAAAATTCCCAACTGCCCTCAATTTTATCTCGAATTCCAGGAAGGACGTTCTGAGGATCTTTATTTAGGAGCTGATAAATAAAAATTTTAGTTTTGTATGAAATGTGTGTAAACTGATGGAAGGCCAGAATCAATCTAAGTAGAGCCACCAAACTGTTGAAACTAATTTTTGTATTTTAATACTTCCACATTTTCCTACTTGAGCTCTGACAAGCCTCAAACCCATAACTTGGATGGTGATTGAGTAAGAACCTTATCTTGGAATACATTTTATAAAGAGTTCTGTAAGTTTTTTGTATTGTCCTGTATGGGGTTAATCTTGATTTTCAAACATGTTTTCAGTCCTATCACGATGGTATCTGGTTTCAAGAGAAAGTGTCCTTTTAAATGCCATTTATGAGTATTGTACTACAATGTAACATACACATGGTGTGAAACCCCACTCAGTCACACACTGACACCAGGCCAACAAGACCTTGAAATAATCCTCTTAATGCTAAGCATCAAGCAAGGAAACTTTTGAGTGTTCCGTTCGGGATTGAAGCACAACTTTCTACATACAAGGCAGACTCTACCACACAATAAACATTATAAAGAGATCCAGTTTTACTGGTAAAGGAACATCTCAAAATGAATTTCAGTACACTCACAGTAACTGGTGAACTTTTTACAAAAATTATTTTGACAGAGTCGGGCTCGAACCAACAACCTCAGGAGAAAGAGGCAAGTGATCTTGAGGCAGCCCTTTAAACCACTCAGTCTTGAAATCACACACCAATAGACATGAATAAATTTGTAATTGTGAACAGATGGACGATTTAGACAGAAGTTATGGCCAATAAAACCCTATCACATTAGTATAAATTAAAACTTGTTTACTAACTTCTTACCTTCTTTAGTTTTAAATATCAATCATTATAAATATTATTCCAATTTCAACCCACAGCATATCTATAACTTCTATGAAAATCCAACAGATTCAGTAAATATAAACCACTAGGGTATGAATAAAGTGTTTACACTTTTTTATCTGCCAAGTTATGTGTGTATATCTCCATGACAGTTCAGGCCGAGTGAGTCAAATATGAATGAAAAACAGCACGACAACGGCAACAGTGCAGCGTGTGTACTCAACTAGCCCTGTGTAGATAGACCTATATGATTCATAATCAATACAAACATTATGACACCAGGCTGCAATAGCCAAGTCGCTATGCTATATTGTGTTGGTGGGAGTACATAAAATTATACAAATACACCTACAAATACAAATATTAACTAAACCATTATACCGCACTCCATAACTGTACTGGATTATGCAGAACTAAAGATTAAACTCTACCTTTACAGTCATCACAGCTTGAGATTAAAACAAAGTTAATGTAAATATTGAAAAACTATAGTAATACCCAATGACTAAAAATAATCAGTCCGGCAGATCATGATCATTTAAGCTGAACGTTTGCTTTGTATACGATAATACGGCATGGAACAAAATTACCTTTATCTGACATTTTGGTGTTCCGGCTTTGGATAAAAGATTCAATAAACCCTACTAGCGTGTAATGCTGTTTTGTTTGCGTATTTTAAAAAAAAAACATACAACGTTGACCTCTGGTAACCTTTTTCATTGAATACATCATGGATAAAGTAGATAAACCAGACCCCGAGACTGGTTTTGCATTATCTTCGACATACTTCATTATCAAATTTAATAGACAGCTTATGTTATGTTTTGTATCATATGATGAAATATTCTCTCTGGATGTGTTACTATGGTAACTAATTAAATAAAATAGAGCATACACAATTGTTTTAAAAAGTTAAAACAAAATTTCAATAGCCTTGCTCTTATTTATTTGATTTTTTTTTTTTTGAAATATCAAATTGATGCTTAAATACAGTGTTATAACTTAAAACCTGTCACACGCCTTTATATTAGTTTAAACTTATAAAATTTATTTCACATCAATTGTGAAACAAGTTCAAACAACTTCCTAAGTATATGCGGAAGAAGTGTCTTGCCCAAGAACATTATATACTGCACATACATGGCTCCCACTCTTGTAAGTGTTCAAGTCAGAAATGGTACCATTTGCAAACAATGTACACCCATATCAACCTCGGTGTAATTCACGGCCCTCCATATGACTGAAATTCAGCCATGTTTCACCTGTCCAGAAATATATTTATTTTGCCAAATTTTCTGCTAAAAGAAACCTAGGAAACAATCAGGTCCAGAAAAAATTTCTGCCTTAGAGGACCTTGGCAACGGATTCCCCAAAAGTGAAGGAAGGGCCCTGTAATACTGCTTTGTTTGGCTCACAGTCAGTTAGTTCTTATTAATAACACTGCTTTTAACCCTTTACTCCATAAATACATGTTTCTCCACACAATTCACAGAAGGCCTTTGAAAACAGTGTAGGAAGAGTTCAGAATGCTCGTAACTAGCAATCTGAACACTTCCTGCACTGTTTTCCACTCTATCAGTTAATATAAATATAATGCACCCAATAATTCAAAAGCCGTCTATATAAGGTGTGTAACGGCGTCTATATAAGAGGTGTCCAAAGGCGTCTTAATGAAGTAACAATAGATATAATGGTCCATAAACAAGGATAGAGGAATCTATTAGAAGCATTTAGCAAGTGGTAAAATTTATAAAACATTTCATCTTTATTAGTTACAATGTGGAGATGTGGTATTCCTGTTCTGTCATCAGAGTGTTTACTGACTGAGAATGCATGTTTGTGCTCGTGTTTGTGTGTAAATACTGATGTGTTAATGATTTCCCATTCAAATTACCGTGCATCCCTTTTGATTAATTTTCAAAAGCTTAGAACACTCAGTTTGTCAACAAAGTCCTACACTACCTGTAAATTCGCGCTGAGACATCATTGAGAGATCATCGTATATTTGTTTGTTTAAACATCACTGGGATTAGTGAGCTATTAGATTCCAAAAATACAGACTTACAATTTCAAGTTACTTCAAACAATCTCCATGTGTATGACCTTGTAACATATCAATCTCTAAAATAATCTTAAAGTTACCTCTTTCATTTGAAGAATGTGTAGGAATAAATATTCTTTTACAAGTTGTTATTGTTGTTGTATGGTGTTAAGCGTGGCTTTCAATAATTTTTCAGTCATATTGCGATGGTGTCTCACTGTAGTATCTTGCCGCAGACACATGGAATGATACCTTGAGCAATCACATACTGGCACACAGACCTAAAACTATCATCTAAATGCCGAGAACCAAGCAAGAAAGCTGCCAGTATCATTCTTATGACCCGGCCTGGGACCGAACCCATGACCTTTCGCATTTGAGGTGGACGCTTTACTATACACAACGTTAAGGTGTTTTCCCAAGAAGAGATGCTGAATTTCAGATGCATAGGTACTGAAAACATGTACCTGTCCTCCTCCTTAACAAAATATTAAACTTGTTCCTATCCTAGCAGCCATTGGTAAAGTTGGTGATCCAAAACTTTCAAAATTATTTTTACCCAAAACCTTGGCCTTGGATGGAGGAATGTTTGTGTATTCAGTGTCAATTTTATCTTACTTTGTAGATATTCAGCATCTCAATTTTGACAACCATTGTGCTTTTCTCAAATTTATCAAGCTACAGCACCTTCACTAACTTCTGTTTGTTTGTTTGAATATTAAGCATCAGTTTTTATGCCAGATAAAAAGGAAGAAATTTAAAATTTAGAGACTTAAGTCATATTGTGCACACATTTTCAGTGCATTCATATGTAAGACAACTTGAAAATTGTATGCGAAGACACGTTTCTGTGTGAGAGGAATATAAGAAAATGCGTCTAAGGTCACATTCAATTTTTGCAGCATCCTTGAAAACAACTCATCTTTTGATGCAATGCTGAACTTGTTCATCAGTTAATAATACAAGCATTTATGTTTATATCAATTCAGCTAATCTTACAAACAGCCTCATAGTGTGTATATTATACTCTTAGTGTTTTGGATCCAGAGCCATTTATATAACTTAAAAAGGTGAAGGTTTATATTCCTGAAGTTAATATAATTATATATTCCACTGGTGGATTATAGATAAAGGTGGAGGTACGGGGGGTCCAGATCTCACTTCAATCTCTTTCCCAAATAATTACAAAGATGCCATTTGTTTGCATATCATATTAAGTGTCATTTTTATGCCACCAAGAGCTAACAGATGATCACTTAACATAACCACTCTTTTCTGGGATTCTGGAACTTCGGCATTCACTAACAGTGCTTTTTCTATCCATAAAAATGAATGAAAACATATTTAACAGTTACAATTTATGTTTGAATTTAATTTTTTAATGTTTGAGGGAGAAAATTATTACTTATGTAGGGTTTTTTCTAGAGCGGAATGGAAAGGGCGCAGCACCCTGCCCCTTTTAGGCTCCGCCCTTCTGCCCTAAAAACGCCGCCCTTCTTTGTTTAAATGCGCCCTGCTGCCCCAATTACAAGTCGTATATAAACAAATCAACTGTCAATCACATACTTGTGTTAAGCATTTGCCGATAGTTTACTGATATGACACTCTTGACCCGAATACACAGGTATTCACCAGTCATTCTCTTGCGAAATATGTAACAATCAGCTAATCAGGTCCTTGTCGTGTGTGGATACAGCAAATGACGTCACACTCCAGTGACTTTTGAAGTTAGTTTAAGGGTCAAATATAATTCCATGTTTTTTTCCGATGCGCATATTTCGGAAACTAAATGAATTCATTATTAAGTTGTTACAGATCTGTTTACTGAGAATAAGTGTCTGTGCTTACTATATGACTTTGATAGGTAAATTACAGAGGAATTCAGGGTCCAAGCTCGCGAAAATGTCGTTATATTCAACTTTTAGACTTCGCTCTTGCAGTCTGGAAAAGCTATGTAGACTTGTCCTAATTTTCAGTATACCGTTTACATAAGTTGCTAAATGTCACACTGTCTTTGCTTGCCAGTTTGATCCCTATC
Organism: Panopea generosa; assembly: GCA_029582155.1. Classification (NCBI taxonomy): domain Eukaryota; kingdom Metazoa; phylum Mollusca; class Bivalvia; order Adapedonta; family Hiatellidae; genus Panopea; species Panopea generosa. The sequence continues at coordinate 47,632,910 of CM055897.1, forward strand.
CCTGTAAACAATCAACTATCACATTATTTATCGGATTAATCGGCACCAAGCTGTGTTTTCTCTCCGGTCAAAATCAGCCGAGATTTGATCTAAAAATAGGCGATGACGTAATTCGCGGGTATCCCTCAAAATTTAAAAAGGAAATAACTTACTTGGTTTTCGGCAATAAAAATATTATCTCTCTTGCCAAAATAGTGGTAATTTCTAAACTCTGATTATGTTTCTGAAGAGAATTTGCGATAGAACACGATTTGCATAATATCAGCTTTAGGTTCCGGTAATTTTATGAATATTTTATAGATCTACAATAATTGGAACTGCATGTATGTAAATTTTCTTCTGTGACAAAGTGAACGTTGATATTAAAATTGAGTTAAAGGTAAATAAAATGTGGGTGGGGTACTATAGTAATTTAATAAACTTATTGCTTACTGGTTGTGTATATTCAGCGTATAATTTGTTTTGACAGTCATATCATGATTTACATACATTATTGAAAACAACAATTAACATAAATTATGTGGGCTTTTTTAAATATTTGAAATAAAGTCGACTAGTAACAATTTCTATGTATTTGAGGGCTATCATAGATTGCATTTATTAAGCATATTGCAAAGTTCTTTTGGATGGATTGAATAGCTTTGGAGGCTTGACAGTCATTATAGTATGTTATGACAGTTAGCAACCATTAAAAAAGAAAAAGGATGATGTTTAAAATAATGTTTTTAACTAACTCCTGTTCCCACACTGCCACTGAGTCTGGATAGAACAGAAATGATAGTTATTCAATAAAGAACAAAGACAAAACACAACATAATAAGTTGGTCATACTGATAGAGAATATCCACTTCCAATGTTTTCTCCAGAGCGCGTTTCTTGCGTTTTTGACGCAATAAATTCTCATCTGACGCAATCAACTTTGTTCAGTGCGTCCAATATGACGCAACCTTAAAAATACAGAAATTCAAATTATGCATATTTGTTTCGGCAAGCTGGTTTCAGAGTTATTTTTACAATGCAGCCGATTTGACAGATCACGTGGTCTGATTCAGGGCAATCCTGGTCATGCGATTCTACCAAGTTAAATAAATGCTTTAATTGGTTACGAACGCTTTATTGATGCAATCGCATAGACGATTGTGATCACATACATAATTTTCCGTGAAGCAAAAGTGTAGTTTAAGGACAACATCTGTGAAAACAAACGTACCCTGCAACAATAGTACTGACATATTTTATTTCGTAAAAGTTGTTTAAAATGTACGGACGATATTCTATCAGAAAAACTTTTTATTTTGTTTTCTATAAGGTATCAAGACGCGCATGCGCGATATTTAAATACCAGTTTAAACATCGGCCGGTCCAAGTTTTAGGGCAGTATTCCCGGCGCTGTTTATGTTTCTGTAACGGGCGATTAAAAGGTTGTTGGAAAAAAAAAATGAAAAATGATTACTTTATTTCAAAAATTTAATTATTTTTTGTGAAGTTACCATTAAAATGTATTTTATAGTATTTTTTTAAGATAAAATTTTATAAAATGAATCTAGCTTTGAAGAGAAATGCTTTTGGGAAAAATAAAATAAAAACAATGTTTTGTTTTCCAAAGAGTATAATGTTAAACATGTAGCTTAGCAAATATAAAATATTGAAAGAATTTTAGTGTTTTTCATTAAAAATAGTTAGGGCCCTGGTGATTGAGCTGTGGCCATGACATTTGAAAAGTTCACGACCAAAGGGCCAAAATCATAAAAAACAACTGCTAAGTTTCAAGTTGTTGAAACTTATTGCCAGAATTGAAACATTCGTTTGGAGTTAAATTGTTTTGAAGTTATTATCTTAAGTTGCAACTTTGATGGAGAAATTTGTGTGAAACAGAAAGTAAAACTGTTTTAGTAAAATATGTATTTTTAACTCCGTTTATTAAGTTTAAAACTAGTCAATTGAAGACCCCCAGATTTTGAAAATGACCCCTAGATTTTTAGTCAGTGGGTCATCAATGGCCCCCAAAAAATTGAAGCTGGAGAAAACACTGCACTTCTCAATGAAATTCTCTCACTTTTACCTATCTTATTCAAATTCTAATTCTTGTGATTTACACATGCATATTGTAAAAGGGGAGATAACCCTACATTAAAAGAGACCACCAAAGAAAAAGTTTGACAATGAATATGCCAATCACGCACAAACTTTGCTCCCTGCCCCTTTTTCTTGCTCCCTGCCCCTTTTCCTGGTCTAGAAAAAACACTACTTATGTACAGTCAAACCTGTCTTAAGCAGCCATTCAAGGGAAGGAGTAAAAGTGACCTTTTAAGACAGGTTGTTGTTTAAAAAGCATATTAATGGGAAATAACAAATATGGCTGCTTAAGACAAGAGCCTGCTTAGCAAAGATGGTACCCGCTTGTACAGGTTTGACAGTACACTTGGGTCCCGTTATAACGTGGTTGCTGGGATCCCCAGAATGTAACCACATTATAAATTATGCAGAACTGCACTATAAATACTCCAAGGTGCATTTGAGTTACACTATTTTGCAATACTATATCTGGTCAAACATGACAATGTGTGATAAAGACGACAGACCATTGTTTGTCAGCCTCAATCAATCAAAAGCAATGTTGTTTATAACAATAATAAGTTGTTAATATGTCAGTCTGAATTACCAAGGTGTTATTGATGCACAAATACATGGTCACAGTTTGGAAAACGTAACAACTTTTATCAATTAAGTTGAGATTTTCGAGTTTTTAATAAATCTGTTTAAAAATATCGATTTTAAATTTGAGAGCCATAGGAAAAAAATGGCATAACGACTTTCGTGTTATATTGGACTGTATTATAATAGGACCCCAAGAGTATTTCCAATTGAATATAAATTTGATAAAAGTTAACAATAAATTTTTAATGATATTGCACTCTGTGCACAGGCAAACATTGAGTGTTTATAAGTCTGTGAGCATTATAATTGTGTAAGAAATGTTGGTTTATATGAAAGTCATAAGAAGCATTGCATACCAAAAATAAAATGAATATGGCAATGTTTGAGCGTATGCTACATGGATGTAAACAGCATACCGCTGGATCCCCCCCCCCCCCCCCCCCCCCCCCCCCCTCCCCACAGCAGAAAATCCTGGATCCATCTGTGTGCTAACCACTCTGTCATCTCCTTGTATGTAGCATCAATAATATATTTAATCAGTATTGTATAACCGAGTCGTACTTTGATAAACTTGATTGTAGCATATAATCACAGCAGTCCAATTGCCAATTAACTGTATTAAAACTCTATTATTCAAGACTTTACAACATTTTAAGTGTTTAATAAATATTGTTTGTACACCAATTCAATACCTGGATAACTTTATTAATACAAAAAGGCTGCATATTAATTGTGGTGGGAAGATAAACAAGAGCGCCTGGTTGGCCATAAAGAGATTGGGAAAAAAACAGCGCGACTATTAAGGGGAAATTGAGATTTTTTTGAAGGCTTTATTTAGCAAACTCAGAAATTAAGTGTAACACTGTTAATTAAAAATATTGTTGGTCTGACATTACATGTCCTTAAAATTCTCTGTCTGATTACAAAAAAAAAAACACAATAAAAAAAAATTTACCTACCTACCCCAGTGGGTTTTTTTTTCACCATTTTGGGAAGATGACCCATACCCTTGGAATTGGGAATTTTAGTGGTGTTTTGTTTAAAATTGGGAAAAAGATGCTCAAGTTTATTAAACCTGGTACACTTGATTAATTGACAGTTATATTTACTGATAACTTTATACTTACTGATAACTATCTATTTAATGTGAATAAACATTAACAAATATCTAGCTTAACATTTTATTTAGCAGAGTATTGTTTGGTATTCTACAGAGCAATTATATCCCTTGTTCCAAGTGCCTTCAAGGCTGCAACAACTTCATCTAGTTGATGATTGTTGAGGCTATAGTCAGAATAATAAGACATATTCTCATTAGAGCATTTAGAGTATACTGTCCCATCTTGTTCAACTTCCTTAGTTGTGTCAGATACAAATAATAACTTGCACAGTTTGCAGCAAAGCAATAACCAGCCTTGGATGCACGGAAGTACAGCCATGTTTATATACTTTCATTTTGAAGAGCAAGACAGGCACAAGTTTATAATAATCACAATCAGTATTTGACACGTGTTGGTTAGAAAAAAAGTCCATAACTGACGAGTGTGCTATTTTCAACACCCACAGGCTTTTGAGCAGGTGGGGAAGGTGTCACACTAACACTTGAAGCTGACTGTTAAAATAATGTGTCAATAGTTTGTTGTTTATTAGTTGGAGCCTTTAATATCTTGAGGTAACATTTCGAATTATGCAACATTGTTTTTTTTTTATTTTACGATACATATAAACGCTTGCTAACACTTCCACAAACTTGATAAGCGTCTGAACTAAAACATCGAGGTTACAAAAGACACGTGCTCCGGATTAATCAAAAGCTGTAGAATCTTAAGGAAACCAGACATTAGCATATAAGCAACAATTTTAGGGAACCAGGCATTAAACGCGTTTTCTGTTTAACGGTGTTGAACGCAGCCCAGATCCAAGCAGATAACTGTAAAGTTTGGAAATACAGTGAACCACTTAATGGTACTAGTTGGAAGTGGCAAACAAGCAATTTATCAAGGGTGTCCCAGACTGGACACGAAATCTCAAACATACTGAAAGTGTTGTCAAAGTTAAAGTGTGACCTTTAACTTTGAGGTGGGAGTCTGGGTGTTACTTTGTGCTTCACTGTATTTTGAAACTTAACAGTTGTCTGCTTGGATCTGGGCTGCATTCAGCACTGTTATAAGGCAAACGCGTTTAATGCCTGCTTCCCTAAAATTGTTGCTTATGTGAGGTTGAGCCAGTGTCCAGGAAAATATGCTAGCTAACGTTATCAAACGTTTAACTGAACTGAATGCAGTCCCGATCTATGTGTAGGAAATCAGTCTATAAGCGCATGCGCAGAGCAGTTTAAAAGCAGTTTGTATTTAATCCAGAATGACAAAATCTGCGCTTATTTTTCGAGGCAGTTTCACTAATTTTTGAAATTTCCAATTGGGAAATGTCACCCCTCCATTGGGAAAAAAAGATACTATTTGCGACTTGGAATATGACCGAACGGCTATAAAAATGGCCTAAAAAATAACACAGTACCCACCCCTTAATGGTACGAGTTGGAAGTGGCAAACAAGCAATTTATTAAGGATGACCCAGACTGGACACGAAATCTCAAACAGACTGAAAGTGTTGTCAAAGTTAAAAGTGTGTCCTTTACCTTTGAGGTGGGAGTATTGGTTTTACGAGTGACACGTCTTTATGTTATGTTTATGTTATGTTGATCATTTGTAGCAAGTGCTTATAAAATCCAAAGTTACAGGCTGGACACGAAAAACCGGACAGAAACACACTGTGATTACTATATACCACCACAAATTTGGGGCATATAAATCGCTTAATATGCAGAATATGTATCAGATGTTATTTATGCATGACTTAATTATATATCATAATTAAATCAAGGTTTTACCCAACCAAACTTAAACTTTTAAGGTGTGAGGTGGTGGAATTTGAGTCCAATTAATGATAAATGAACCCTACCTTTGTACTCAATCCTTTAATTTTTGTTTAGCACCTAATCTGAACTACACTTACTTTTTATTGATTTTTTGGTTGGGTTGGCATTATACTACTGGAGCTAGTTTAAACCATTTATTGACATTTTTGACATATATAAATGTCTATCATTAAGCTGCTTATTGAAATAGTAAAGCATTATCTATCAATATTTAACCTTCATATTGTAGACTGAAATCAAAATATTTTTCTTACACTTGAGTTAACAATTGTATGATTTCGCTTCCATCATTGTACAAGTGTATTATTATAAAAGTGTTTTATAAGCTCAGTAAAGCATTATATACATGTACAGCGATTCATTGTGATGTACATCCTGTGTGACAGATTCTAAACGCACACATTTTTTTGTGGACACATGGATAAAGAATATCCGCATCCCTTAGGATGCATTGCTTTTGAGGACCCAAACTTTCATAGTCTAGAAACTAATATATAATTATATGATGCTTAGGACTTCATTTAGGTATTCTGTGGCCTAATGGTTAAGGCATCCACCTCGGAAGCAGGAGGTCAAAGGTTCGAATCCCAGTGGAAGCATTTGGATTTCAGATGCGGCCGGTTGCTCACCCAGCAGATAATTAAGTTGAAGGGTACAAATTTCTAACAGCCTGACGCCTGGCAATGATAGCTTTCAGGAAATAACTGTGTACAACATAAAAGGTGTCTCATCACGACACGTTGGCATGTTATGTTGATCAATTGTAGCAAGTATTAACAATTCCATCTATGCATGACAAAGTTACAGGCCAGACACGAAATACCGGACGGAAGGACAGACAGATGCCGCGATTACTATATGCCATATATGGGGGGGGGGGGGGGGGGGGGGGGGGGGAGGGGGCATAAAAATGAAACTTGTTCAAATTTTGTTAAATGACCTGGGACCCATTGAATTTCACCTGGGACTCATTGTTTTGATATGTGTGAGTCAAAGGGACTCATTAATTCTAATTTTAAAATGAATCGTTGCATGTATAATATGAAAGCCATCTATAGATATTTTTTTTTTATTTCGCTGGTCTGTGCTTAAAACTTCCACAAGAAACAGCTGAAGTATCCTACTTAATTATCTTTGTTGGTTATGTCAATAAAACTGTTGGGGGCGGAGATAAATAGTTAAAATCTTTAAAAATGTGCTTCTGGAATATGTCATTATCACCTTGCAAGAAAATTGGGAACAAACATAACACAGATTAACCTTTGTCAGATTGAAAAGTATGTTCATCTGCAGAGGAACCTCATTGGCTCAAACACGGATGACCGGAACACCAAAGATGGCTTGAACCTATTATCTGTTCCAAATCAAAATCCAATATAATTTCTATTATTCTATCTCCGATTGCTAGAAACATTAAACTAGAAATTAGGTCGCACCAACCATATACACTTACCAATGCAGGGTTTTCCCTAGGAATTTTTATGTGGGGGTCCAAGAACTCCTGAACTAATGTTTTATGGGTCCCAACACTAATGTTAGGGGTCACAAATCTAAATAATACATTTATTCAATTTTTTTGAATGGGGTTTAACGCCATTTTCAACACATTTCAGGTTATATATGGCATATCCAGTTTTACTGGTGGAGAAAGACCTCAGACTGAGTAAGACTGAGAAGAACCACCGTCCTTCCGCAAGTAACTGGAAACTTTCTCACAAAAAGTTTTTGGAGCGAGCACGACTCAAACCTACGACCTAAGCGGTGAGAGGTAAGTGATCTTGAGATGGCACCTTAGACCACTCGGTAACGGAGGACCCCTTTATTCAATGTAAGCTAATCAAAAAGTAAAAATGTCTTCTTTTTTTTTTTTATAGACAGCCTATTTCTTGAGGGAATCAACATGATCCTTCTTTGATTCTTGGTGTCAAAGTAAAGTTAACTTTTGGAAAGTTGAACATTAATTTGTAAACGGATAATTGTTTATGGTTTGATTGCAAAGACAACATAATTTCTCATGTGGTGGATGCATAGTGCAACTATTGAAACTGGTCTAACTAAACTGTCAAAAAATTTATTTTCTTGGCTTGCCAAACTGATGCATGTGTCACTTCGTTGGATTCATCGACTGTGTATTATTGCTTTTATTTTTAACCACCTGCAATGGAGTTATGTTCAAAAATACTATTTATCCAAGTCTGCCCTGCCATTATATGTTGCTCTTGCAACTACAGACGCTGATCTAACACTTTATTAATGCTTGAAATATGTATGAAAGCTAATATCATACACACAGAACAATTGAAACTCATCAAACTGATCGAAACAAGTGCACTCGCAATCTGTAGGTGCTTTGTTTTACTATAAAAATTAATACACCATAGCATTTAATGGATATTGTGAGTCGAATTATCAAAAAGGAGACATGAACAAAAGTGCTTTTTTAAGGAAGCTGGTCCCAGGACGCAATGGAGATAAAATACAGGTCCTCAGTCGGAAATTTGTGTCTGAGATGCAGGTCACAGCAAACCTGCGTCTGAGAAAACTTTGCAAAATTTTTCACAACATGAGCCGAACCTGTTCAAGGTAAGAGGAAATCAGATGACTACATGTTTTCAGTTGAAGGCCTGAAGTAATTTCTACTTTCTCCTTGATGTAATATTCACATTGTGCAAAAGTGTGTGAAAGTTGCTATGCTAAGTGATTGAAATTGTACTTATAATTAATTACAAATTTGTTTTAATTGAATGCCTGCTGCATTCAGTAAGTCATCGCTTTTCAATATTTTAAATGTGTGAGCTTGCTGAAATTACCATATCAAATCATTAGGATAAATAAAAACTTAAATACACAATTTACAATGCTGTCCCTAATTTTTTAAATAGAAGGTGAAATTAAAATAGTAAAAAGGGGGTCTGGAGGGCCTCACCCTGTGGGGGGTTTAGGGGGCAGAGCCCCCTCCATACCGGGGGACCAGGGGGCCAAAGGCCCCCTACTAAAAATGGATTTCAGACATATGAAGGGCCCTCAAATGGGCTCTCCTGAAAATAGTTTTAGCTATTATTTTTTTTAGTTATAAAATGTCAAGCATTCATTAAGAAATATTTCATATAATTTCTGCATTGAGACCTTGCAAAATGCATAATACACGCCATCCTCAACGTCAAAAAGCAAGGATATGCATCGCTGTAACTTTTAATAATTTTTTTTTTTTTTTTTTTTAGGTGGTGTTGCATCCGCCGTATTGGTTATGAAGGTTGTTGATTGGCCTTTTCCAGATCATCTGATATTGTTTTCGTAAATACTACGGTAATTTCCTGATACTTAATTAAAAGTGCTTCTAAAGGCGACGTAGCGCATGCGGAAATGTCAAACCATCCAAACGGGTGCCAGTGTAAATGGTGCTAATTATTTGTTATACCTGTGAAATTTATCCAGGACCAATTTTTTTAAAAAATCAGAGAAAATTTATGGAAAATCGGAAAGCGGATTTTTCATACAAAAAATGTATTCAATCTGCCAAAATTGGAGGAGTTGGCATCTCTGTTATAATCATGCAATAAACATCAATTTTGTTGATGTTTATGTGTTGCTTTTGTTCCGAATACAAACAGCTTGGGGTAAACATAAAAATGTTGCTGCATTAAAGCCACCGTAACATGTAAAACACAAAAAGACCGGGAAATATTCCAAAGTTTGGGACATATTCCGAAGACCGAAAACAGTCCAATTTTTAAACTGGCATTAAAAAGCTGCGCATGCGCTTCTCAATATAAAAAAATTATGCCGAACGCTTTGTAATGAAAAGTGTCCTTAACGACTCAACAAGAAATTGCATGATAAAGTTTTCTTGATGAATGTTAAATGTCAAATTTACAAATAATATTTACAGCAATGAAATATAGAAAGAATAAATACCGGAACGACTTTGGATCATTTCTTTTTTACAGTTTTTAGATTGTTTATTTTTCCATTTTGGCCAAAAAAGTTTACTTGTCTGATGATACTGGTAAAAATCACATCCGCAGACAAAAACCACGCTTTAGCCGGCCCCCAATTTATGCAAGAAAATTTGCCAGTTACTTCAGGAAGGATACTGGTTCAATGAGGCCTTCCTTCACCAATAAACTGGATATGACATATATGTAACCTCTTGAAAATGGTGTTAAACCCCATTTAAAAAAAAAAAAAAACACTAACAAAACAAAGAACAAACATCATTAATATCAATTATCCTTGTTTGGATCTGATAAAAGCGTACACAGCAGCTCTATTCAATGAAACATTGCCAAATGTACTTTATATATATATAATTATATATGTGTGTATATACGATTTATGATGACCTCTTGACAATTCTTAGTTAAAACTATTTTGTCTTGTCCTGTCAGGTTTGAGCCAACAAAGTTCTACTTAAATGTCTGCAACATATTTTTCTAAAATATCAGGGCCCTTGTTTGACCGCTGTTGGGGCCAGAAACTTTTTCACAATTTTTATAAATAGGTACATCTGTAGGGGATATCTGGTTCCAAACAGGCTATTTTTAGTGCAATACTGATCGCAGACATGCTTTACACACAGCTTTGAACAAAGTAGTCTATCATTTGGGAAACATAATTCAATGGAAGCCACTCATGGTTTACAACAATTATGTAGAGTATATACCAATTTCACAGAGATTGTTTCGAAACCGTGTGAAAAAGAGCAAATATGAGACGAAGTAGGCAAAAAAAAAAAATCAAAAGAATCCATGCGGTTCCAAAGTATATATCTGGTTTGCTTTTTTTAGCAACTGAAGAAATGAAATTTTACATGTGTAGACATCTTTTTATAAATCACAATATCAGTTATACAGTACAATTTTTCTGCAAGGTAAGACACATATATATTTGTTTCGTGTAGCAAGATAAAAAAAAACTGCTTATAGATACCATAAATCAATTTAGACGTGTTTCAGAATAACCATAAATATATACTGGTCATACCTAATACCGCGAGTCTAATTTTTTTTCATCCATTTAAAGAATGGCGTCAATAATAAACAATAATAAGGTTACTCAAGTATGCTGAGTAATAAACAGTTGCCGATACGAAATGCAAACAAATGCCGACGTTAAAGGAAGTTGGAGCTTTGTGCATCTCTTCCCAGACTGTTTTTAAACGGGCATTCGCGGTAATAGGTATATCGCGGTATTAGGTATACTGTATATATATATCCCTTGTATACCTAATACTGCCATATACCTATTACCACAAATACCCGTATAATAACAATCTGGGAAGACATGCTCAAAGCTCCAACTTCCGATAGCGTCGGAATTTGTTTGCATTTTGTATCGGCAACTGTTTTTTACTCAGCACACTTAAGTTACCTTATTACTGTTTAGTATTGATGCCATTCTTTACATGGTTGAAAAAATTTTAAACCCGCGGTATTAGGTATGACCAGTATATATAAGTGCAATATTTCAAAAGAAAAAAAAAATGTTCTGCTGATAAACGGCAAACAATAAATAGGGAAAACAAGAAGATGCAACAAGTCTTCTCAAGTCAAATACAACTTAGGCCCATTATTTCTATGTTCGTTTTTTTTTTTTAAAAAACCCAACAACTTGCCTTATCAATCTACCTTTATTCCTGAACAAGTCTGTTCAAATGGAATCCTCAGTATTTAGACTGATGTACAGTTCATATATCTGTCAACAAAACATTAAATACATTAACAATTAAAGGAATATTACGATTTTTGAGGCGGTTTTCCAGCAAAATGCATGGGGTATCATTTTACCTCAACACCGCCTGTCTTATTTTTTTTCTCCAACATTAGCTTACATATTTAGTGCTTTTTACAGACGATTGCGCTTACAAATACTATGCTTTATTTACTTTGTACTTATGAAAATAAATTGTACTGTATGAAACCAAAATAAAATGCAGTTTACCGTCATCGGTGGTGAGCACAATCCAACTAAAATCAATCTTGTTTTGATTTGACAACCATCACATTTCGCTATTTTTAGCACCAACTGTCACGAAACTGTGTTGAAGTAAAATGGGTAATAAATAACTTGTCTAATAAACTCTATACTTACCTTCAAAAATGTTACAGATATCTCCAAATTTGTTAAAATAACATGACCACAATATTAAACGACACTGAGTTAATATCCCACATGTGCCAGTGCAAAACGAAGGAAATGCTAATGAGTGACGTCATCATTACGCCGAGGCGGTAAATACCCTGACATGACAGGAAACGTTTGTGAGGGTCCTGAGGAATGGGCATATGAATGCAGAATCATAAATATTCTTTATTTCATTAAAATATCGTATTTGATGTATTATCAATGACGACAGTGACATAGCTAGCTATCATTTTCCTTTTACATAGTAGAAGCTGGGGGCACACCATCTAACGTTTATTTACAGAGACTGGCATTCAGGGACCACACAATATTTATCAGGTGGTGGGACCGGTGCAGTAGGGCATGGGACGGTTATTTTTTTATGCATTTCAGACATGGGACATTTAGTTTTTAAGCAATTTAAGCTATGAAACGAATTTTTTTAACAATATCTACCATGGGACAAACAGTTTTTAACCAATATCAGCAATGAGACCTACGCTTTTTTCATACATTTTCGATCACATTTTTTTCAATTATAACCAACGGGACATGTCTTTTTTCACATTTTTTCCTTGCAAAACAATTTTTAAGGAGTAAGTGTACAGGAAGTGATCAACCCAATTCCAGTTTCATGAGATAATGATTCTGTTTTAACGTCGTTTTCAGCTTCATTTTGGCCTGGAAAGGAAGATATGAGACGGAGAATTAGTAATAAAAGACAATAAGAAAGACACAGTAAGGAAAGTAAGACAAGAGAAAACAAAAGGAGAGAAAACTATATATTTATAACAAAACACATAAAATAAGACATTAAAGGCGGCCATTGTGTTAATTATATACATATACAGCAGAAAACTGCAAAATATTAAACCATTTTATGCCACTTAAGTTTATACCAGACTATATTTTAGCGGAAGACGTATCGGACCACCTCAACCAGCCACTCATCAGATGAAAAGGTTTCTGATAGTTAACGACGCTTCATTGATTTCACACCTGGATCTGCAGTAAACACTTGACAACACCAAAGTTCATATTCAGAACTTATTCCTACGGAAAAATGCAACAGGTGTCTTTCCAGAAATACTCCATTAGAATCAATATAAGACACATATAAATATATGTTTTTATATGTTTTATTTATTAAAGTGACAGGTACAATACATTTTAGATTAACAACATTTGCAAAAGCATTAAAACATACAAAGGATACCCAGCCTAGCAAGGCTTATCAGTCACTATGTTATCAAAATTTCAATAAATTTAACACATACATAATGATGAAAAATAACATGGCTTGTTAACCATATAAGATAAAAACAACAACAAAATAAAATGAATAACGAAATTGATCAATCAATGCAATGAAAAAAAGTGCACCTTCTATAAACTTTCCGATAGATATAATAGCACTTTTATTTTGTGATAGTTTATCAATTATACTTATATACGATTGATTTGTATTGCATAATTCAATTACTTTTTGCATTCAAATTTTCACGTAAATGATCAAATTTAGGACATCAAAATATGAAATGTATTTCATCTTCGACAATATTTAAATTACACTGCTTACATAATCTCTGGTCTCTAGGTAAACCAATGTAATGACCAAACTCGATTGCAATGGGAAGGGTACCGGAACGTAAATATGTTATACACGATCTTAAATTTTTTGTTAAGGTTCATTTTAAACATATAACTCGCACTCGTATTCAAGTTTTATATATTTATATAGTTAGCTTACTTTGGGAAGTTATATCATTTGTCCATTTTGTTTTATAATTATGCAGTAAAAGAGTACGTACATCTTGGATAAATGTGGTGTTATGAAAACTTCTTATTGACGAGGAAATAAAGTCACATTCTTTATCAATTTCTTTAATTATAGATTTTACATCGGAAGACCATTTATTTTTACATCTTAAATAATCATATGAAAATATCTTTTTTTGTTAACCGTCTATCGTCCATAGCTTTTTTTTCTTCAAAACCGTAAAGCATTTTGTTTACGCCTTATTTGTGGAGTTTCCCACCCCGTGTCACCTTGAATTACAGGTGTAGATGTACATTTATGTACGCCTAAAAAGAATTTGATAACGCGATTATGTAGCGTGTCAGTTTTAGAATAACGTTTGCATCCCCATACCGAAGATGCATAGTCCATTATAGGTACTATTCTTGCACCATAAATTTCACTGTATGTAGTAAACATTAAGTCACTTTTATTAAACAAGTTTGATACAAGACTAGAAAATGCTCTACTAACTGATTCCGTTAAAACATTAACAGTTTCAGTAAAATCTAGATATTCATTTAAAACCACACCAAGATATTTATAGTTATGACATATTTCAATAAATGTATCAATTCTAAAGAATACCTGCAGTAACATTTTTTTTCTTCTTACGAAAATGAATATTTTTTGTCTTACTGATATTTACTCTCATTTTGTTTACTGAACACCACAAAAATGAGAAATTCTAACATACACTGTAGATGCTCTTCGCTTGGGGCTATAAAAACTATATCATCAGCAAAAAGTAATATACTGACTGAAAGTTTAGGGTTTAATATGACTCCTTTATCAAGACTTTTTTATTTCAAATGCAAGATCGTTGATAAAAATTGAAAAAAAAAGCGTTGGAGAAATAACACTTACTTGCTTTACACCACTACATATATCAAATAAACACATAATATTTATATTTGTTGTGATCAAGCATATGGGTAAACAACACACGTTTTCTTAAAAAAATGTGGCAGTTTAAAGATATAGCATAACACTTTGCATTCTATTGGAAACCTGGTACAATCAAAATGGTCAATATAGCCATCCAATTTTGTTCTGCATGTATTGGTGTTCTGAGTGTCAGTTTTCTATTTTGGCCACACAGCTTGTTCAATCAACTATACTATTCACACAGATGGGAATCTTTTGTGATTGAGGACACTTCCCATGCAAGGGTTGTTTAAAAAAAATTAGCAGTTTTGTTTTAATCTCAATCTGTCTAAACATGTCCTCACAACAGTTCAACACTGGTGTCTTCTGACAACTCTTATTTCTTTTAATAGTTTTGTTTAGCATCTTACATAGGGAGGGGTCTTCACCTATTTGTTTCTACCATTCAGCTCCAACCGTATGCAGTTAGTGTCTATAAGTACTAGAAATAAAGAAAATGTATTTTTTTTATTATCCCTTGTTGCTTGGAAAGGTGTCCATGAGTCAGCACTTGATGGTCTTTTCAGCCATTTTACACTAGTCTGTCGTATAGATGTTTCCAATTCCGCAGGTCTGTGCATTTGTACATGTTGTAAGGTAGCTTTGAAATATACCACAAGGTACTGTTGGTCGTCATGATGAAGAATCATGTAAATGAACACAGTAATAAACCTTTAAACCATTATGTTTTTGCTTACATTTACTTCTAATGTATGAAACACCATGAGGCACCATGTTTTTTCTTCATCATATGCCATGGAACATCGTAATTTTTTTTCATTGCTGCCATATGGGATGCAATGTTTTTTCTTTGTTATTTGCAATGGGACATGTTTTTCCTTCTCTGCTTGCAGTGGGACATCATAGTTTTTCTTCATTGTTGCAGTGGGACATCATATTTTTTCTTACTTTACAAATATGGGACAAATACTTTTTGGTTTATGGTAATTTGATTTGCACCCTTTTCCCTCACACGTACACACGGAGTCAGCTGCCACAGGGCCTCATCACAACCACCACATTGACCACATTTAATGCTGGGTTGCGACTGCCCAGAGCACTGTTTTTTTCCTGCTTTTAAATTATATCTAGGCTCAGTGACTTAATAAAATAATGTAGCTATGCCATCGGTAGGTTATGTACATATTCACAACGATGCATGCAATGATCCTACATCAGTGGTTCTGTATCGGTACGGAAACATACACGACAGAAAGTTGCACCTTTAGTATATCTTTAATAACTCTCAGAATCGTTGTTTAAATTAGTATGCCTCTGCTACAGGTCTGTCTCTCTTACCTAGTCATGGAGCCAAATGATGATCAGGAGAGGTCGCGTGAATCCCAACTCGTCGTCACCCTCCACGATATAACAGCAGCTGTATGTTATACTCCCCGACATCACAATCCCAGTTTCTCAAGATACAGAAATGGGGCCACAGATCTTCTTAGTCCAGACCTAGACCACCTTCAACAATAGAAAGACGACTGGCAGATCCCAGACAAGTGCGAGGATTAACAAGAGACGTTTTATTGTGCTCAGTCCATGCATGGAAGATGTAAAGAACAATGTACCATAAGAAAGTGTTCTAGGGACTTACTTTTTCTGATTTACATAAATGATCTATCAGAAGGAATATATTGTATTGTAAGAATGTTTGCAGATGAAACTCAAATGTAAACAAACTTGAAAAATACAAATGATGAGATAAGGTTTCAAGAAAACATACAAGTTTACAAGCTTTATTTTCATATTTCCAGAAAGTCTTAGACACATGAGAACATATTTTACATATAAATGACGGCAAACATAAACCAGTACATTACAAATTAATGGATAGCATACATGTTGTTTTAAATGTAATAAATAGCACTCATATACTTTATACATACATATACATCCATATACGCACATAAATAACAATTGTAGTTGATATATATATATATATTATATATGTATGTGTAAATCGTTTAACCTTACGCAAAGATGTTCAGTTTGAACACTTATCCTTTACATGCTAAAAAGACGATATACACATATGTATACAAATAAACACATATAATCTCTGAAATATGCATATATATTATTACCAATTCGTTTAACCGTGCACCAAAACGAAAAAAAGGTTTATAATGGAGAACATTTTATATTTAGTTTAATATATATTATATATTTAATAAACATCTCTTAATTATTATTATTATTATTCTATTTTAATTTATCTTATTTATTATAATTATTATTATTATTATTATTATTGTTATTATTATTGTGGCAGTACTGGTTTCTTGTCTTAATTGCATTGGCAAGCTAAGACTGGTTATTTCCCTTTGACTATAAACTCTATTAATTTGTCCAGGTATAGATGGCCTTTGTTAACCTTTCCTTTCGCCAAAATCCAGGGATTCCACTGGATTACGCACTAGAGCTTGGCACTCTCTTTGGCTTTTCCTTTGAATGCTGTCTTACAGTACGTACAATGATTTTACATGTTGGACGGATAGTGGTGTTTTAGTATGAATGACTATTAAATATATCTCAGAGTGAATGCGGGTGAACGGTTACCGGAGCATCTAAGTCCACAACTTGGTAAGCTAGTGTTTTTATCTACATGTATATTGTTGAATATGTTTAATGTATATGTTTAATATGCACGAGAGTAAGTTGCCACTACACACACTTAAAGTAATTTACCTTTATTGTTTCTATTTGTATTTGAAAAGTATTTGAAATTATGATTGACATTGTACCATCAGAATGATTATAAGTATTTGTATAATTTGTATAATTTCATCATGATTCCGTAACATCAAAACATCACGATTCGTAACAACATAAATGTGTCCGATATATTTGCTCACACCATACACAGATTAAAGAAGATTCAACATACAACTACTAGTTTTACTTCCTTTGAACCATGGAACTATTATGTAAAATCTAGGAAGTACTTAACATTATTATAAAGCCTTTCGGATCTGATAAAAAAAAGCTTTACTAATGAAAATGTTTAACTTAATGATAAAACGTTAGTTTTCAGAATTCAATACTTCCACAAATTTGATATTTTTTGGATGCCTCCAAAATGAACTTGGTATATAATATGTTCTTAGATCAGTATACATGAAACATTCTAAAGCAAAATGAAAAACGTTCTCTAAACATTACACATAACACATTTTCTTTCGTTTACTGGTGTAGTTTGAGGTTTAGTCCGCCCGCTTGTTTCAACAGATAATCAATGTGAGGATGCTATTGATTTTGAAACACCTATTCTAAACATTTGTACATTTAACACATTTAGATATGGTTGAAAATTAAAATTAGAAATATATCGGTAGAATAAAGCTCTACCGAGTTATTCAATCTGCCAGATTAGTCCTGCATAAATTAATATTTGCTTAACGTTAGACATAAATAATTGTAAATTTCCTACACTTTGAAAAGCCAGGTGTCATGAGATCCCAAAGAGCAAAGCAAGTTTTTAATTAATTCTCGTTTGGATTATTTTCCATATCTTCCTTTAACAACATATATACCTTACTTATATATTTATTTTCATTTAATTGTAATAGTTTAGTCCAACATCTTATAATATTTAAAAATCTCAACGTTAGAAATGGCGTTCTAGCGACTATGCCTACATAAAATCATTCTGCGTAATTTTCTTCACTCCTAATAAACGTTTACAAAATTTCATATGAACTATTTCTATATTTTTACCTTGAATGGATCCCCAAACCTTACTTCTATAATTTAGTATCGGTGCAATAAATTTATCAAATACATGTAAGTCTAATTTATGTAATACAGAAATGTTGGTAAATTTATAAAAATGTTTATTCATTCAACGCTTGATCTGATTAAATTACTTGTTCTTCTGAAATGAGCCACCTGAAGTAAATAAGTAAACTTGTTTACTATTTCTACTGGATTATCATTGTTATGTTATTGTTCTTACTTCTGGGAATAATACAGAACGACAATATATTATATTATGACTATTTATTATTGCCCTAAGAACTAACTGTGATTACTAGATGAATGGTATAGACTAGACTGTTAGAGACAAAACATGCATAGGTAATATGTAGTAGAAGGGAAGTAACTCTGAGTGTTTCAGATGCTGAGGTATCATGTTACAATCATTGTAACAGAATCTAATATTTTCTGGTAGCCATGCACATTTCTTTCAAATCAAAATTTTAGTTTAATGAATTTAAAAGTAACACATTTTTAATAAAATTTAATGCCTCATGTTACAATAATTGAGAAAATAGTTGGATAAGTGTTTGATAAGTGTATATAAAAACAATTGAATTATGTCTACAGGAACAATAAAATTCAACCGGAAGTCATGTAAATAGTGTAAATAAATAAACACAAAACGATACTTCGAAATGAACTGAAAAAGGGCCTAACAAACCAGTGAGTTTATTGGGAGAACATCTCAATTTGGCCCCAACAACGATATAAACGATGGTCAGCAACTGCAGATGACCCCCAAGTCCAAATACCTCGGAGTTACCATAGGTAGCAAGCTGTCATGGCACCCACACATATATTTCATATATATATAACGAAGAAGGCTAACAACACAACGGCGTTCTTTGGAAGAAATCTCTCCTTTTGCCCCAAGGAAGTCAAGGCCACATAATACAAATCCTTAGTCACAACTAACGCCTACTGTATGAGAACCATCTACAAAGTCAAACCCATTAAAGACAGAATCAGTGCACTGTAGAGCTGCTTGTTTTGTCACCAGCGACACGTGGTACAGGCGGCGTCACTGTGCTCCAGCATGTAGGCTGGGTGGACCTCAGGACATGTAGACAACATTCCAAGGCTACCACGATGTATCATACTGTAGTCAGCTTGTGGAGATTCCACCAATCTTATACCTTCATCCCAACGGCGCCAAGATTAGAGACCATGCTAGCATTCAGATTTCTCCTGTCATTGTCACCAGCTCGAAGGGCTACCGTGATCCCTTCTTCCCACCTGACTTTGGACCTGTCTGCCTGATCGACGCATTCCAGACTAGGGTGGTTGCGAAGATTTAGTGACCAGATATACGACGTTTTCAGCCTGTTTTTAATTGCATACGAGATTTACCTCATGTGCACATAATTTGTCAATGTGCGATTATGCTTCAAAGAGCCCTACACCCAGAAAAAGAAGAAGTAGTAACATATGATAGAAGACTATACCGTTTTAGCTGAGATGTTACAAAACCCACAGATATGCTTGCGGAGTATACAATTATGTATTTTTTTTAAAAACTAACATAATTGTATTAACTATTCCAAAAGCACTCATTATATATATATATATATATATATATATATATATATATATATATATATATATATATGAAACAACTTCGCATCGCTGGAACGAGCACTGGTGCGTGTAACGGTTACAAATTAGCCCCAAACATTCACTGACCTGGGTGCAATGTACATTGCTTTATAGCGTATTCATTACACTACATATGCAGAATGACTGGCAAACATGCTGAAAGTCAAATGTCGCATAGAACTATTTGTAGGTTGGTGGTAAAATTTCAGATTGGGCAACAGCGGATGAAAGATGCTTGCTGATCGAAAGAAATCGCGAAATCATTGAATCTTATGCTCGATACACAGTAAGAGACTTATCTCGGATGACAAATTTGTCGTGAGTACGAGTTCATCTGATTTCGAAAAATGGGTCTAGAAGCTAACACAATAAATACACGCTGGATATCGCATTTGTTGATAGAGGACCAAAAGAAGGATTGCCTAAGCAAACAAAAAAAAAACAACAACAAAAAAACTTCTGAAAATGCGATTTAAGCGAAAATGAATCAATCATGCAATGAACATTTCATATTATCGGTCAAACTTAACTTTTCAGAAATCACGCATTCAGTCAAGACGACCAAGCACGCAAAAAAGCCAAAAAGAAAGATTCGATTTGGGACAATATCTGCGCCTTCAGCACCATCTCGAGGGCCATTACCAGTCAGACAACATCACAGGAAAGACGAATAAAAATACTCCAGTCTAAAAGACTTGGCATTGAATTTTAAATACATTGTATGTTAATAGGATTGGTGAAGTTTACCTGGATTTTTTGAAAAACATCAGCAAACAAAGACAGTCATTTTTCCATTTTATTGCAAAAACTGAACTTCAGTAATAAAAAATACGAAATAAATAGGCAATCACACCCCCTTGATCAACAAAATTATTTTTTTATTATTTATACAAAAATGGAGTTAACTTTATAAAACATATTGATGTTAAAGGGACACATAGTAGTGATACAGACTTTCTGATAAAAACATTTTTTGTCAAGAAAATAATGCAAGTTCTTAGATAACAATATCACCTTCCTTATATTATATTATACTCTATTTGTTTTCAATTACAAAATTCTAATACTGATATAAGATAAGTGACATGTAACTTCATATGTTCAATGTTTGATATCTAGTCAATACATACTAGTCAGCTCCTTGAGTTTGATTTGTGTATAACTAGTCAATGTGCTTCTGTCACTGTTTGAATTATATGCATGTAGTTAATTTCATGTTTATTAATCTATTGCTGTATATGATTGATGCCTTTATGGGCCTAGTTGCTGAATAAAACTTGAAAACTTGTAGTTTGTTGTTGAAATTAATATTTCTCCATGTCTACACATAAATCAATTTGTACTCCTATGAAAATAATAGCCTCCTATCATTGCGATTTAATAAAATTAGTTATTATCTTTTTATAAAGCTAGTGCTGGCTTGCAAGTTTTGAAACCATGAGTAAAACATCTTTTAAAATACAAAATGGTCGTTACTATTATTTTATCACAGATCCAAACGTTTTATCATTGATGATTTTCAGTCTTTTAACCATTTACTAGAAATTTTCCCTTTTCCAAAACCACGAGTGATATTATATACTGTGGTATTTTAATGTCATGTACATACATTTCAGAAAAAGGTTAAAAGAGAAAATTAATGAAAATGTCCAGAGTGAAATAAAGTAATTTAAACGGTCAGTTGTGATTGTTCGACCTTAACGACTAACTTATTAACTACTAAAATAGCTTCTATAGTTATATACCCAATGTTGGGTAGAAGAAAAACATGACACAGTCAACCTTGTCTTAAGCAGCAAGTCATGGGAAGGAGCATAGTGACCTTTTAAGACAGGTTAATTGACTTTGAAAGCATAGAAATAAGAAATAGCAAATGTGGCTGATTAAGACAAGTGGCTGCTTAATAGAGGTGACCACTTATACAGGTTTGACTATACTAGTATGCTATTTTGAACATTTACGGGACATTTTCTTAAATTATGCCCCAATTTTATGAATATATATATATGACATTAAGTTATACATTACGGCTCCGGAAGGATAGTCAATAGCGACTATAGCACCTATTCGTGACCTGCGCTTAGGAACAATGCATGTTGCTTTTAATTCACCGTTTAAATAAAACAAATATTTCCTTTCCTTTCTGTTTTTACTATAGTATTAAAGACAAAGCACTATGATATTCCCAAAACGATCTCAATACATACATAACATGTTGAGAACTTTCCGTGTGGATGTTTTGATAAAATCCGATATGTCTCGTGTGATATAAGCATGTACGGCAATTTTTAATTTGATTTCCCTTATATGAGCCTATTTCATCGCCGTAACATATTGTAATAGTTTTACATTATGTTGGCAATCGAGCAGACACGTGTTTGTATCGAAAACAACAAAAAATGGCTTTTAGTAAATCCACCATCCTCTAGCGTTACGCAACTTTCAAATAGCTCCACCAGTTCCTCACTGATTTTCACCATAAAACCGTCACTAAATCAATTTTACACTAGTTAAAAGATCGAATGGGGTAAAAATATAATGTTGAAGATGGTGTTGCTTATAAAAGAAAATTGATATATCAAATTATGTTCGGTAACAAGACAGTTTTTGCACTTTTAAAACACTCGTGCCAATATTTACACAGAAAATTCCTTGTATTTCCCGAATGATCAAGAAAACGGCTACAGTCTGCACAGATTCGGTTGCTGTCGAGTGATCAGAAATTATATGACATCATCTTGCTCGACTCAGAATTTCCAAAAATTATCAACAACAGTTAAAAAATATAGCATTCTTACTGCTGATCGCGAATCCCACCGCCATTCAACGTTACCCCACCGTCATCCAACGTTACCTCCCTCGCCTACTCCGGAAACGTTTGGACACGATGAATAACAGGTAGGTGTCTAAAACTTCGTCTTGCAGTACTCATAAAGTTGTATATAAGTGAAGATGACTTGCCTTTTGCCAAGACCCATTTGTCGCTGGAGACTTATTTTTCATAAAGTCCTTTATCCAATGCTATGGGTTAAACTTGATAAGATATTTATGCAAGACCATACAAGCCCTGAAATTGCTTTATGGGTTGAGTGTCACATTGATTTTCTCTTTCTGAAGCCATGTTCTTACAGATATTGTTTCTAATGTCTAGAAAATTCAAGAGAGTGACAACTGTAAACGTTGTGTTGTTAAATTATCGGTTGTTGGACTACCTGTTGTTATCTTCGTTCTTAGAGGTGGACGTTAGGAGACAATTTTCATATTTTAACAAATGAATTCATCTAGAGATGTTGAACAAGCCAATTCATTGAATTCAGATCCTGCGCCGATAATGACCAGATCTGAAAGAGACATGTACTGCTTACAAACAATACAATATGAATGCAGTTACCAAATGTCATAAAGTTACAGATATATCAGTGTTGTTTTCTGCACGCTGTCTTTATGTTGTTAAAATAGATCTAGATTTAGTTAGAGTAAAGTCGTTCTATGCAAATTTGAGTTAATAACCAGATACGAACCAAAACTAACAAATTATTTTTTACAATTCTTATGATCGAGTATGACTTAAAATAACATTTGAGCTACATATCGGAGTGAGTTTGTTTCTAGTCGTCATGATATCGTGCACATTTATATCTAGATCGATATACACTAGTTATATTATCAAAATATTTCCAGGTATTACAGTAGACATAGTTATAAACCGGTCGCGAAAATAAAAAAGGGTTTCTATAAAGTCAACGCTCAGGTGACTTTCATAATTGTTTGAGATAGAGACCCGCTGGTTGTTGCGTTCTGCACGTACTCTTGATGTGAACAATTTCGCTTCATTAAATATATATTTAAACCCTTAATTGATGCATGCGACTTGATATTTTCTACACATCCTCTACACCCCCACCCCGAATGTAACTCGATAATTTTTATGTGTCTCGATAATACATCACTGTGTTGCTAAACTAGGCGTGGATGGACAGTTGTTTTGGAAAATGAAGTCTTGAAAAGACGTGAATTATGCCGCAATAATCTAGAACGTACTCGTAGTAAGCTATTATGCCTGATAACGAATACAAACACTTTTTAGTGGCGGAAGGCGGGCCAGACATTACGCAAGACATTACGTCACACTATTCTAAGAAAGACCAACACCATGACCAGTAACGGGAACGCTTCATTTCCATATCGTCCGATAATATGGAGAAGAGCTTACTTGGCATCCTTCCATCAGATAATTTAAAATCAGTTTTGACAAAGTATACTCACAGTCGCTATATAATAGTGTGTAAGTTTGGGAAGGTCAAATGAAAAATGTATTAGGCATGCGTGAGGGTCTGTTAGGGGGGGGGGGGGGGGGGGGGGGGTGGGGGGGGGGGGGTACCCAAATGGCATATGCAAAATATAAATGACCTCATATGGCACATGAAAAAAAACAACTTTTTTCTTTATGAAGAAAATAAAGTTTAAGATCGCGAGTCTCTAATTTTATGTCTAATTTTGAGTAGGAAAATTGTCAAACTTTGTAAAAGGTCATCGTGGCGATTCTAAGATCGTGTAAGGATCTTAAAGATCTTAAAGAGGCTTCAAAATAGATCAAAAGACTCAAAATAAAAAAAAGTATTAGAATTTTAATTCAATTTTCGAATAGCATATAGAAAAAATCAATAACCTGATATGGCAAAAAATAAATGGGCCCATATGTCATATGCAAAAAAACCCCAACAGACCCGCATACGTACAATCTAAATATTTATGGATGGACGACGGACACAGGACTATCTATTAGATATCTAACGATGAGCTTTGCTCAGAGTCCGTGCGTAGGCTAATAGACAGACAGTTTTCACCATGAATATGTATATATTTGGTAGAACAAATCCACGCTGGATACGAGGTTATTGGAATATCTCACCTTGAGCTTTGATCGTCTACAAGTCTCACCCCTATTGCAGTGATTAAATGAGACTAACCCCCTGCCTGGTGTTATTGCATGGGAAAGAAATTAGATATATGTCTAGATCTAATTCGCCTGCGTGTCATTTTGGTATTTGAAAAACCTTTCAAAAGGCCCATACATTATATATATATTCAAAGGAAACTGATATTATTAAGTGGAAAACTATATTAGAAACAGTGAACGAGATAAAAATGCACCTTAATAAAACAATATACCAATCTCTTTTAAAATGATGGAAGTATACATATATATCTACGCATTTCATGAAGAAAACTAAATTAATCGACCATAAACACTTATTCCCATTTTATTTTTAGTAACAGTGAACACCACCATAACATAGTGCGATATATTGCACGTCTCTAAGGAGCATTTTAAAGATATTTTTTTTTTATTTTGCATCTCGTATCCAAATAATAAAAGCTGTTCATTCTTTCCTTATTTAAAGAATAAATTAAGTTCCTTTTAATAGAATAATATCAAAATTTTGACAATTTATGAGTGGGAATAGTCTTCTATTTTTATTAGAATTCCATAATTCAGTTCATGCTTCCTTTTGATGTCCTAGGACTTATTCACGATAGTTCATCAAAATGCCTAAATAGAAACTGGAGCTATTGATTTGAAATAATTCTCTAGAACTCACCTGAGCAAAGTTCAATGTTGTCTGTCCACAAAGTTTTATTGTGTTCACTTTAAATATTGTCTGTATTTATATAACCATTATATCTTGGACAAGACCTGGTCAAATGAATAATGAATGACAAAATTATTGTTCCCTCCCCTTTGGATTGTTAAAAATGCATTATTTGACTTTATACCCACTGTGGCATCCACATTTTCATTGGAGCCCCATAAGACTTTCACAGTAGTTATATCTAACCATATCTCAGATCATCTCATGCAAGTTTCTTGAAATGGGAAAGTCAGATATATTGGAGTTATAATGGAGTTATTGCCCATGAACCAAACAAAAGGGCATATTGGGCTTAAATGCTCACCTGTGGTAGAGTGAAGATCGAAAGAAAGCTGCAAGTTCTAGAGTGAAAGCATTTTTTTGACAAATCAGGGGCCATGACAATTTTATTAAAAACTTTCAGTGCACATCTGAAATAGCTCAATTTTTGATAATTCAAGGGCCACAGCTCCAAACAATAATCCAATTTTGCCAGCTCCAAGAACTCATTTGATATATTTTAGTAATACAACTTATGTGTTAGTTTGATTAAGATCAAATGAGAACTGCAAGTGTTTGAGTTCACACATCAACTTCAAATAATGCAACTTTTGATGATTCAAGGGCCATAACTCTGAAATAATTTTATCTAATTTGAAAAAAAATGCATAAATTATCCGAGATGATAAGGCTATATATACATAACTACTGTGTAAGTTTGGTGAAGATTTAACTTAAAAATGCTGGTGCTAGAGTGAACACAAGGCAAAATAGTGTTACTTTTATATGTTTCAAGAGCCATAACTCTGACATTAACAAGAGGGCTAGATTGGCCCTAAATCACTCACCTGTGGCAGAGGAGACAATGCCAAAGACGGCAATTTTTGCATGTGCTAGAGTGTACAAAAATTCATATAATGAAACATTTATCGATTCAAGGGACATAACATCCAACATTAATAATCCAATTTAGCCAGTTCCAGAACTTGTCCAAGATATTATGGCTACATAACAACTGTGTAAGCTGAATGAAGATCAAATATAAACTGTGAGTGCTAAAGTGCACACAACATCATATACATACAATTTTTGTTTGACAACTCAAGGGCCATAACTCTGACAATATTTATCTAATTAGCCAGTTCAAGAACTCATTCGATGTAATTATGTTTACATAATAACTGTGTCTGTCAAAGATAAAATAAAAAACTGCAAGTGCTAGATGCACACAAGGTCAAATAACACAAATTTTGACAATTCAAGGGCAGTAACTCTAACATTATTTATCTGGTTTGGCCAGTTCAAAAACTTGGCCAAGATATTATAGTTATATAACTACTGTGTTAGTTTAATCAGGATCAAATAAAAACTGCAAATGCTAGTGAACATATCAAGGTGTAAACCCACTATTGATTTTTGTTCTTTATTCTTAAGTACATAATAAAAGTTTGAAGGCTTGTCATTCATAGAGAACCCCAAATGAAAGAAGTGAAACCTACATTTTACTGTTTGTCAACCTCTGCATTATCAAAATATGATGAGAAAAGTAGGGGTCATGTGTCATACAAGAGATTTTTTTCTGTTCAGTGTGTACACTGTTTACAAGGTGAAAGCAGACTTCCGAAATCATGTAGTCATACCCCTGTTTCCAAGCATCAGTTTTTATGCCCTCCAAATTTTTTTTTGGTGGCATATAGTAATCGCAGCACCCATCCGTCCTCCCGTCTGTCCATACATCCTTCCATCCGATATTTCGTTTCCGGCCTGTAACTTTGTCATGCATAGATGGATTTTGTTTTATACTTGCTACAAATGATCAACATAACATGACGACGTGTTGCGAGTAAGACCCACACCTGTACCTCAAAGGTCAAGGTAACAATTTGAGTTTGTTTGACAATACTTTGAGTTAGTGTGAGATTTCGTGTCCGGCCTGTAACTTTGTCATGCATAGATGAATATTAATGAAACTTGCTACAAACGATCAACATAACATCATGACATGTCACAAGTAAGACCCATAACCATACCTCAAAGGTCAAGGTCACAATTTGAGTTTGTTTGACAACACTTTGAGTTTGTGTGAGATTTCGTATCGGGTTTGAAACTTTGTCATGTATAGATGGGTTTTATATTTTATAAATACTTGCTACAAATGATCAATATAACATGATGATGTGTCGCAAGTAAGACCCATACCCATACCTCAAAGGTCAAGGTCACACCTTGAGTTTGCTTGACAACACTTTCAGTCTGTTTGAGATTTCGTGTCTAGCCTGTAACTTTGTCATGCATAGATGGATTTCGTTAATACCAGCTACAAATGACTAACCCAGAATCCCACTTCAAAGGTCAAGGTCACAATTTAACTTTGGCTGATGACACTTTCAGTCTGATTGAGATTTCGTGTCGGGTCTGAAACTTTGTCACCTATGGATACATTTCAAAAACACTTAGCTCAATTCATCAGCATGACATTACAAAGTGTCACGTGTAAGACCCACATGCGTACATCAAAGGTCAAGGTCACATTTTGAGTTTGTTTGACAACACTTTCAGTCTGTGTGAGATTTCTTGTCCGATCTATAACTTTTTCATCAATGGATATATTTTAAAAACACTTGGCTCAGTTGATCAACATGACATAATTAAGTGTCGCATGTAAGACACAGAACCTTTCCTCAAAGGTCACACTTTCAATTTGTTTGATATTGTGTGTCTGGTCTGTGACTTTGTCTTAAACTTGGCTCAATTTATCAAGATGACATGACGACGTGTCATAAGTAAAACCTAGACACGCTCACACTATGAGTTTGTATGGCAACACTGAATCTGTTTGAGATTTCAAGTCTGTCCTTTAACTTTATCATACATGGATGGATTTCAAAAACACTTGGCTCAATTTATCAATTGATCAACAATTGATCTATCACATACATTTAGGGATTTTAAAATTGCTTGACACAAGTGATCAGCATGTCATGATATTGTTTCACCTGCATTTAACTGTTGAAATACCCTGACCATTACATCAGATGTCAAAGTCAAGGTTACACAAAGGTCAAGGTCATGCTTTAATATAAAAAAAACCCATGAAATTGCATGTCTAGTCTGAAACATCGTTCCATTACTCTTGATATTCATGGATACATCGCTACCTATTATATCATATATTGTTATTTTTCACATACCATTTGTGGGGCATGTAACACTTAACAGTGACATTTCTTGTTTTTTCTAAATTCACAATTCAAACATTATTATTCTACATACACAGTAGTTACATTATCATAATATCTGAATCTAATTTTTGAACTAATTAAATTGGTTAATTAATATCGGAGTTGTAACTCTTGAGTCATAGAAAATTTGTGTACATTTAGCATCCAAAGTTTTCATTGCATCTCCACCAACCTTACACAGTGGTTATAAATAAATAATATCTCTGAAGTGTTCTTGTATTAGCCAAATCAGATAATCAATGTCAGAGTTAACGTCCTGATGAGTAGAATAGCTTATTTTTCGAATAGTTGAACTAAAAATGTGACATAAATACCTTTGTTCTATAATTATCCAAGGGCAACTCCATTATGCACCCCAACCCCACCCCCTTAAATGTCGTGGGCATTCTAAAAAGATCAACACAGGGTTATCATAACGATTTACCTCGGCTTTGCTGGGTGATTTAATAATAACAACAAGTAACACATACTATATAACATGTAAGTGAGAATTTAATCTAATACCTTTCACATGTTATATAACAAAATATCAGGGAATTAAGGAATTTAATTAAATACTTGTAAAATAATAGTGAGGTAGACAATGGCTTAAACATTTTTGTATCACAATGCATTAAAGAGACACAACGCAATAATGATTTTGACGCACACATCAAATCAATATTTATACCATATAGCCATATGCAGATATTTATCTCTAAGCATCTGGTTTCTGTTTCACCAACATTTTAATTAATTACTTAAATACTTAACTAAGATTTGACTTGTTGTTTATCTACTGTATCATCAATTCAATGAAACAATATGCAGTTTTACTGGAACCAGTCTAAAATCATGATCACCTGACTGCTTCTCTTAAATTTAAATTTTTAAGTATTTACCACTCGACTTTTTTTATGAAAATAGTTTAATTCACTATCTTCTGAGAAAAGCTTGATGTGATAATATCAACACACATATTTTATAAGCATGTGTATTTTATCTTTACCCTAGAACTGGTAAAATGGCATATAAGTTATATTCTGACCTAGAGTGCATGTGTATATGTATATATGTACATTCTATTCTGTTTCATCATTTTATGCCCTTTCCATATTTAAAATAGGTCATGAAATATTAATTTTTTACCAGAATTAAAGCTGTTGACTGGTGTACGCAGATAAATTCTGCAGTACTAAGGCGAATCAACAATGATGGCACTGTCCTTTGTGGTGAACACTTTTTACATGATGACACTGTCCTCTGTAGTCAAGTGGTCTCAAGATCACATATCTCTCACCACTGAGGTTAATTACTTGTTGAATGGACAGTGATACTATTGAGATTCATTCCAAGGTCTTCCCCAACCAATAATACTGAATGCCATATATAACCAGTAATGTGTTAAAAATAGCAACAAACACACAAGCGACATTGCAAAAATTTGTTCAACAAGATGTTGTATGGTGTTTAGCGTCGCTTTCAACAATTTTTCAGTCATATCACGACGGTGTCTACTTGAGACAGTATTCTGAGTGCTGTCACACTGGAGTATCATGCCGCAGACACATGGTATGATACCCCACCCAATCACATTATACTGACACCAACTGACCAGACCTAGAACTCTCCTCTAAATGCTGAGCGTCAAGCGAGGAAGCTTCTAGTACCATTTTTAAAGACTTTGGTATGACCCGGCCAGGGATCGAACCAACGACCTTTCGCATGCCAGGCGGTCCTCTATTCAATAAGAACGTCCCCATAAGATAAACAACCAAATGCAAAAATGTCTGGGTTGAGATAAATAATTTTTTACATTAACAATTCCAAACAGGGTTGTTTATCTTATTCAACAAGAATGTCACCATAAGATAAACAACCCTGATTTGGAATTGTTAATTTAAAAAATTATTGATCTCAACCCGATATTTTTGCATTTGATCCATCACCACAGCTATGTTGTAATAACTTGTTTCAAAGTTTAAGTAAAATAAATAAGTTTTAACTAAAATAAAACATTTTTGCCAATATATTCTGAAACCAAACTTAACAAAGATTGTATCAAATTAGATAGGGGACATCCCTATTTGGATAAGCGTTTTGGAGAACAGAAGCAGACTGGCAGACCAAATTGCATGAAAAGAACATTAGAAAACAAGAGTGCCAAAATGGCCCTATATCGCTCACCTGATTGACCTTGAGTCACCCAACATAAATAGATTATATAATACATGTACACTCAAAATTCCAGAAATACAAGATGGGCAAGAATTTTGATTTGTTTTAAAGATGTAACAGATGCGTAGAAGAGTTCAAACTTGGTAGAGGTTTACCCATGGTAAATATCAGTGAAATTACATCAAAATCAGGTCAGTTGATTCTGACAAAAACGCTTTTGAAGTTTTTACTATAGCAGCTAAGTCTTCGAACTAAGATAAAAATCCAGTTCCAGCACACAACTAACCTGTTAAGTTTTGAGAATGGTTTCAAACTAAATCATCAGACTAAACTATTGTGCATGAAACAATACACAGTTCCAGCACAATAAATATTCCTATGAGTTTCAAACAAAAGCTTTCCCAAAGTCTATCGCTTGAAAGAATCTTTGTCGCAGTGCACTCTCCCCCAAAAACAATTAAGCTCCTCCTCCAAGATTTCAAGTACACTTTGACAGTGAAAATCTCAAGCAGACCTTCTTGCTGTGATGAAACTAGCTAAAACATAGTATTGCTTTATTATGAACCAGTAAACCATCCCTGTCTGAACCATAAAAACTCTTTTATATTCAGAAAAACACCTATTTTAAAATGGTTCATAATATATGAATAATATTTCAATCATTGATTATAATTGTATCATTCATCTTTTTTTGATGAATTATCTTTTAAAACTTATATCTGGTATATTATTGTATAATAATAGCAAAAAAAAGTTTACTTAAAGATTTTATTACCTTTTCTTATAATAATTGCTATATACAGACATTTATGCTATAAAACAAGGGAAGTAATTTGACATAAAACTAACCCCAACCCCTGGCTGCCATGTTTTTTGACGAATCAAGATGGCTTGAACAAACTTGGTAGAGAGTCACCCAAGGAACATTTCTGTGAAATTATTTTAAAATCGAGCCAGTAGTTTCTGACAAGAAGATTTTTTAAGTTTTTACTATAGCTTATATATTAAACTAACCCCACTCCCTGGCCACCATGTTTTTTGATGAATCAAGATGGCTCGAACAAACTTGGTAGAGGGTCATCCAAGGAACATTTCTTTGAAATTATAACAAAATTGGCCCAGTGGTTTCAGAGATGAAGTTGTTAAAAGCTAAAAGTTAACGATGGACGACAGACGACGGACACCAGGCGATCACAAAAGCTCACCTGTGAGCCTTTGGCTCAGGTGAGCTAATAAAAGGGGTCCAAAAATGTTCCTGACTGTGACATGTTCAGCAGGCACAATAAAGCAAATTTTAGGAAGAATGAAAAATAGGTACTAAAAGTAGTGACCACTCTTAGACATCTGAGGTAGAAAGACAAATGCAATAAAGCACTTTTAAAACATAAAATGACTCTATACAGATATACTTGTATGAGGTAGATTAAACAGATAATCTTAAGAAAGAATATATGCAGGAATATGCTCATGCGCTATTATCAAACAAACTACCTTGTAGAATTTATATTTTTAAGTAACAGTGGTTACACTAGATTAATATCAAAATTATGTAGAGGGTTGATTATACTCCTGCACCATTGACCATGTGGTGACCATGTGGTGACCATTGTATTACAGTGTCGGACTGAACCTGTCACGACTAATACATTAATAACTTTCACTGTTTCCTTTGAAATAGAAATCAATTCCTTGCTTCTGTCCAGATGAGCCTGGGTGGTTTTGGCCCCTCCCTCCTCTCCCTCTTCCTCTGGCCCCTCCACCTCCTCCACCCTGGCAGGGAAAAAAAGGCTTTCATGTATTATAAAACATAACTGAAGAAAATGATAACGTATTTCATGTACAATTTCTTGAACAAGCTAAAATGGCAACAATACTGGAATTTCTAATACCAGGTTATATTACAATCCTGGAGAATCAGAATGCTTGTTTTGAAAGTGTTTCTTCTAACTTACAAAACAATGTGTAGTACAATGACATGTACATAACAAACAATCAAGTGTACTTTAATACATATAATCATAGGTAACACATACAATCACAGGTTCTTTATTAAAAACAATCATGTGTTCTTTAAATACATACAATCACAGGTTCTTTATTAAAAACAATCATGTGTTCTTTAAATACATACAATCACAGGTTCTTTATTAAAAACAATCATGTGTTCTTTAGATACATACAATCACAGGTTCTTTATTAAAAACAATCATGTGTTCTTTTAATTCATACGGTCAAAGGTATTTTTTTCAAAAACAATCATGTACTTTAATATATACAATCATGTACTTTAATATATACACTCACATGTCTTTTTAAACAAACAATTTTGTGTACTTTAATACAAACAATCATTGGTACTTTAATGCATACAATCATGTGTACTTTAATTAACAATCATTGGTACTTTAACACATACAATCATGTACTTGAATACAAACATTTAAGTGTACTTTAATAATGTGCATATTTTAATACAAACACTCATTATACATCTACTATAAAGTGGACATTCTATAAAACTAAAATTCCTATCTTTTGTATGAAAACGTTAAAGAAATATATTTGTTAAGAAAGTACTTACAGCCTTTCCATAATGCCTGCTCCACTCTGGTGCAACAACAAGTGGGTTTGGATACGTCTCTCCCAGTGACACTGATGCCTTGGAGAGTGTGTTGTTTGATAAAGTCCACACAGTATGAACACTGCCGTCTTTAATCTCCTTCAACTCTGGCACCCACAGACGCACATAATCACCCTGGACAATGAAATAGACAACTATATGATAAAATATCTAGGTGTACATGATCACCATGAACAATGGAGACAACTCATAATCAAGGGGTATAATGCAGCCAGCAATGAACAAGGTTAAGAATCCACCTAAAACCTTCTGTTATGTTTTGATGATTCAAAAGCATGTAACTCACTGAATCAAGAATACAACTGAAATATGCTTTAATACAAGACATCCAAAAGGCTCTGACATAACTTTACTGGTTTATAGTGGCCATAATATTTTTTGAAACTTCACAATTTTCATCACATGAAAGGTAATATATGACATATCCAGTGTTACTGGTGGAGGAAACCTCAGAATGAATCTGAGGAGAACCCACATCCTTCTGCATTCTGCCCTCTTGATACCCAGGTATCCCACTTGAAATATAAAACAACAAAGAATATGGCCAATGAGCCAACTGATTACTGCACCCCATAACAATTAATCCGAACATTTCAAACTTGACACAAAAACATTGATTAAATATTTAGCATCATTTTTATGCCTTTGAGGGCTAACAGCCATTCAGTTAACCTTACCATTCTGGGATCCTGAAAGGTTAACCAGTACTCAAGCACATCCCATCTCCGCAAGTAACTGAAAACTTTCCAACTTGAATCAGTGATGAGAGATGAATGATTATGAGACACAATGTCATATATCAATCATCATGGAGACTGTTGCCAGGCCGGGATTCGAACTCACGATCCCTGGATTGATAGTCAGACACATAACTAACTGAGCTAATCTGGCCCGGTGATACAAACACATAAGCTATTAATTTCTGTAAAAAAAACCCAAGCCATATGAAATCTGATTTCCAACTCCATAATGTAGGTAATGGGCTATGCTGCCCAAGACACAAGAAACTTTTCAAACAGAAGGCAAACAGAAGGACCAAGAGGGTCTGAATTGCTCTACAGGCAACAAATGGTCAGATGAACATTTCAGAGGATTGCTTTTTTTAAGTTCCTCTTCAACAAATCTTTTAGGAGACCAACATGCAATACAACTTTCAGAGAA
Organism: Panopea generosa; assembly: GCA_029582155.1. Lineage (NCBI taxonomy): Eukaryota > Metazoa > Mollusca > Bivalvia > Adapedonta > Hiatellidae > Panopea > Panopea generosa. Next base: position 47,667,549 of record CM055897.1, read on the forward strand.
AATGTTTTTTAAAGTTTCACTTAAAATGTTCTCGCTTAAAATGTGCTTTTCAGTCCTCTAGCAAGGGCATTTGTGGTCGAATCGCTCTGATTCCTCAACTTGCTCATGATCTTGTTATTACATGACTACTATGCAAGTTTGATTAAGATTCAATGAAAAATCGGGGTGTTATTGCATCTACAACATTTTCCCTTAATAACCTCAATGACCCGACCTCAACAAACATTTTAGGGGACCTCCTTACAATACTACATGTAAAATATCTATGCCTTAAACTTTCAGAAAAAATATTTTTTAAAGTTTCACTTAATATGTGCTGATAAGCCCCACGGCGTAGGCATTTGTGGTCAAATCATACTGGTTCTTGTCAAATATTGTGTGGTCATATAACTGCTGTGCAGGTTTGGTAAAGATTCAATGAAAAATGAAGATGCAATCCATTCTACATTTTCCCTATAGAACTCTAAGTAAAACAGTGACCCCTGTGGCGGCCCCAAATTTGACACAAGGGACCTGACTTTAACAAATCTTTTAGGAGACCTCCAGGCAATGCTTCAAGCAAAAAACCTGTAAAATCTGTTTTACAAGTAAAATTTCAAAGGTCTATGCCTTAAAATTTCAGAGAAAATGTTTTTTAAAGTTTCACTGAAAATGTGCTTTTAAGCCCTGTTGCAGGGGGCATTTGTGAACGAATCACACTGGTTCAAGAACTCATCTAAGATAGTGTAGGTATATAACTGCTGTGCAAGTTTGGTTAAGATTTAATGAAAAATGAAAGTGCTATTGCATCTACAAGAAAAGGTTAACGGAAGGACAACAGGAAGTACGGAAGGACAATTTACCACGACATAAACCTTGCTGGCCAGTAGAGCTAATAATCAAAGGCCTGAAGGGCCTGAGGGAAAGCTCGTTGCTTGCGTTTATTCGAAAATGAAGGTTTGGAAAATTGGAAAACTTGTTAGATTTCTGATATGTTAAAATGCAATTTATTGGGATTAAGGAAAAAATGTGGTGTGTTTAATATTTCTTATGTGTATCTGTATAAATAATCTCCTGCAAACAATACAGAATCCATATCAATACTTTTCCAACAGTAGCTATCAAACTGTTTTAATAATGCATTTGAAAAAATGCAAACACCATGGTTCATGCCGTCTTCCGTGTGAAAATTGACTGAATATTTGAATACCCTGGTGAAAATATCCATTTCAGGACATTTTGTAAACTGGTAACATGGTGGTCCAGGATTCCTTTCCACATCTCCACATAAAAGTTATCAACATGAACAACCTATATGAAAGCTTCACAAACAAACCTTCATATTCTGATGTTTCTGAACTTTCTGATTTTTGAACTTTTGTAAAGAAAAATATCCGCAATAAATAAAAAACTTTGAAACTTTTGTTGTATAAAACATCCTCTGCTACGGTAAATGCTTGTTGAAAGTTGTGAATTACTTTATCGATCAGATGAATATGGCGGTTCCTGCCATATGTAGTTTGTATAACAGATTACTGGGGCTGCACGACAGCTAATGAAGTCAGAGCTTCGCTTGCCTTCCAAAAATTACAGTAATTTTTGTATGTTTTTTTATTAATACACTAGTGATTAAAGTACTATTTATTCGATAAGACAGGAAAACATATATTTTACTCCTTAAAATATGGATTCCTCAGAATCCCAGGACACTGTTAGTGTAGAACAGCTCATTTCAAACATTGGACTAAATTGATTACAGAAAGACTTACATTTGGATCATAATCAAGTCCTTGTTTGATCATATTGAACTTTCTGTCCTCTCTGGGGTCATTACCAAGACCTGCACTGTACAACCAGTTGCCATAGTTACTGCACACATCATGGTCTACCTAACAACAAGGATGTAGTAACTCAGAAAATCAATGACAATTACAAATTTAATATGTTATAATTTCATAAGTGGAATATTCTGCCATCTTAAACATTGCAATGAACTATGGTAGCTCAAACAATGTCAGACTAGGAATATAACAGCCAACACATACAGCAGTCAAACGCCTAGGCTAAAGTAAAATGACCTGTAATGGGCCTTACTGAAGTTTTTTTTTCTTTTTTCTTTTGCAGAGGAAGACCAGAATTCATCTGATTAGAACCATCATTCTTCAGCAAATTACTGGCAAACTATCTCACAGAAAGTGCTTGGACAGAGCTGGGCTCAAACCTACAACCTCTGCAGTGGTTTATTTCTGCGGGTACTATATTTCTGCATTTGTGTTGTTTAACATACTAGCCATCACAGGGTTATTTTCAGCAGAATATTTAATCTGCAGATATTTAGCATGCAAAACAAAGTTTAAAAAAATGTTGGGCTCTATTCATAGATATGGGAATAATCACGGTCAAGTATAGTCAAAACTATCTACTTTAAGTATGTATTGGAAACCTTTATTTTGCTTGTGTTTGAAACAAATACAGATATACGCTATGCTTAAAAAGAAAATTGACCTGAAATAAGCAACAACCTGTCTTAAAAGGCCACTTTTGCTTATTTCCATAATTGACTGTTTCACAAAAGTTTCACTGTTGTACTAAAGATTTTAATAATTTTCTTTTAAAGTTATAAATACATTTAATTCTTTATAATTTCTTATGTGTTAAATGAAATAGATAAAATTTAAATGTGTATATTTCATATGTGAGTTTCGTATCATGAAACCAGAAATGCATTATCTCCCTTTTTTTTATTTTAGGCAAGCACTTCGGTGTTCAGTCTTACAATGTTGGAATCTCCATTTTTCATATAAATGATGATTTATTTTCATTCACATTGCAGAAATGATATTTGCATATTTAAATTTTATCCAGTTTTACCCAAACAGCAGAACATTTCATCCACAGAAATAGTCTTCTAGATACGGAATATCGCTAGTACTAGTATGAACTACAATAATGGTCTAAACATAGGTGACAAAGTCATGCTGGGACATATAGAACTTTCACATTGTCACTTGTACAGAAAGTTATAAAGGAATCAACTTTAACCACATAAACAGATGTGAGGGGTTTAAATCATGTTTATTCACTCATATGGCAGAGTATAAGAAGTGTATAAATTATAAGTGACACATACTTACAAGCATAGATTATAACTGACACATATTTACAAGCATACATTATAATTGACACATACTTACAAGCATACATTATAATTGACAAATACTTACAAACATACATTATAACTGACACATACTTACATGCATACATTATAACTGACAAATACTTACAAGCATACATTATAATTGACACATACTTACAAGCATACATTATAATTGACACATACTTACAAGCATACATTATAATTGACAAAGACTTACAAGCATACATTATAATTGACACATACTTACAAGCATACATTATAATTGACAAATACTTACAAGCATACATTATAACTGACACATACTTTCAAGCATACATAATAATTGACACATACTTACAAGCATACATTATGATTGACAAAGACTTACAAGCATACAATATATTTGACACATACTTACAAGCATACATTATAATTGACACATACTTACAAGCATACACTATAATTGACACATACTTAAATACATACATTATTATTGACAAATACTTACAAGCATACATTATAATTGCAAATACTTACAAGCATACATTATAATTGACACATAATTACAAGCATACATTATAATTGACAAAGACTTACAAACATACATTATAATTGACACATACTTACAAGCATACATTATAATTGACAAAGACTTACAAGCATACACTATAATTGACACATACTTAAATACATACATTATAATTGACAAATACTTACAAGCATACATTATAATTGCAAATACTTACAAGCATACATTATAATTGACACATACTTACAAACATACTTATAACTGACACATACTTACAAGCATACATTAAAACTGACAAATATTTACATGCATACATTATAATTGCAAATACTTATAAGCATACATAATAACTGACACATACTTACAAGCATACATTATAAGTGACACATACTTACAAGCATACATTATAACTGACAAATACTTAAAAGCATACATTATAACTGACAAATACTCACAAGCATACATTATAATTGCAAATACTTATAGCATACATTATAACTGACAAATATTTACAAGCATCCTTATAACTGACAAACACTTATAAGCATACATTATAACTAACAGATACTTACAGGCATACATTATATAATTTACACATACTTACAAGCATACATTATACTTGACACATACTTACAAGCATACATTATAACTGACACATACTTACAAGCATACATTATAATTGACACATACTTACAAGCATACATTATAATTGACACATACTTACAAGCATACATTATAATTGACACATACTTACAAGCATACACTATAATTGACACAACGTTACAAGCATACATTATAACTGACACATACTTACAAGCATACATTAAACTTGACAAATACTTACAAGCAAACATTATAATTGCAAATACTTACAAGCATACATTATAATTGCAAATACTTACAAGCATACATTATAATTGACACATATTTACAAGCATACATTATAACTGAAAGATACTTACAAGCATACATTATAATTGACACATTTTTACAAGCATACATGATGATTGACACATACTTACAAGCATACATTATAATTGACAAAGACTTACAAACATATATTATAATTAACAAATACTTACAAGCATACATTATAATTGATACATACTTACAAACATATATTATAATTAACAAATACTTACAAGCATACATTATAATTGACACATACTTACAAGCATACATTATAATTGACAAATACTTACAAGCATACATTCGAACCATTCAGCGCCCAACCTCCAGTCTAACTTAAGATCTTTGGTGAGATAACTGGCAACATTCTGCAGCACAAAAATAAAAAGAGCTGACTAACACACTTTAAGAACTATCATCACACAGAGCTACAGATAGGTTGCGTATTTGCGTAAAAACGCAATAGATTTTATCAAAAACGCAATTAAATTAAAAAACATGCGTACAAAAACCCATTCAGGAAACCCCAATACGCAATTGTTCAAAAACATGCGCGTAATCGACGTAAAATCGTCTCGGTACGGTATACATTCTTTTCGGTAGTTCTCAGGGTTCAAATTTAGACACGCATACTCACTTAAATCGAGTGGACATTTAGAAAAGCGAGTGACTAAAAAAAGCACTAGTAACAAAATGCCAGTCTAGTCGTTTAGGTCAAAGCGATATTGACTTCGCCGACAATTTATCCTACCATTGGACCGTGTAAATGGCCAAGGGCACGCGCTGTGTCGTTTCATTTTATACAGTTCTCGATATATATATACTGTTGCGTAATCAGTAATTTGACAACTGAGAGTGTATATATATTATCCATTTAAAGTTGAAGAATTGTAACACACAGCGTCGTAGAACGTATTGTCCAATCAAAATGTATCCTGTAGACTATTTTGCATAAACAAAGGACATCGAATATTATGGCGCCCCATTTAAAATATTAAATATGTATAGTATGTAAATGCGGTGGATGTCGAATTACGATCTTACCATTTCAACAGTTTAAACCATAGTATGCATCTTTTCTTAGTTTAATGAGATAATCATCTACAATAATTGGGAAATAAAAAAAAGAGTTTTTTTTTTCTGTTCCTTAAATCCTTAGGGTGCCTTGTCTGGTTCCCCGCGCGTGATCACTACTGCGCAGTTAATATAGGAATAGCCGGTAAACAGCGATTAAATGCTTTCATTTCCTCTTTCGCAATCATGTCGTCGCGAGGCAGGAAAAAACAAACCTTGCCGATCCAAAGTAATACTTTGCGCGGTTATTTTACATCGTCGGAAATACAGAGTGACGAAATGTGCCGACAGATTATTGAAGATCTCCTGACCAGTGTAATTGTAGACACAAATGAGCTTGCGAGTGAAATATTAGACGATTTGTTGACACGGATAGTGAAGCCAAAAAAGCACTCTTCTGACGCTGTGAGTACAAAAACGGTAGCCGAATGGAAATTGAAGTATTCGTGGTTAGATGTTACTGTTACTGGGTCTGCTACGGATCGTATGAAATGTAAAATCTGCACAAACATGCAGCAGCAATTAAAACTCACAAATGTATGGGCCACAGAAGGGTCCCCTAACTTTCAGTTATCTGGGATTGTTAGACATGGTCAAAGTGCAAAACACAAGTTTGCATATGCTGCATATGTAAAGCAGAAAATTAAGAGTATGGCTACACATAGTTCTATTGACACTGAGTTAGATAGTGATACCCCAGTGTCATTTGACAATAGTGATATAATGGTTTTAAACACTGTTTACATGGCAGCAAAGTCTGAAATTCCAACCAACACAATAAATCAGTTGCTAGAATTACAGACGAAAAATGGTTTGAACATGAAGTATACCAATCTTAGCTGGGACACACTTGAAGACATGCAAACATCTATTGCTCATGTTCTTCAGTTGGAATTAGTGAATGATATCAAAGCCTCTGATGTGTTTGCTTTAATGTTAGATGAGAGCACAGATGTAACTGTAGACAAGAGACTTAGTGTGTGTGTCAGGTTTGTAAAAGGAGGTGAAGCTCAGACCAAAATGTTGTGTAATGTGCATCTTGATGATGGATGTGCACATACAATTGTGAACTGTATAGCTGAACAGTTTGAAAAATGTGGGATAGATCTTGCAAACTGCACATCACTGGCCACAGATGGAGCTGCAGTTATGTTAGGCAAAAAAACAGGTGTAGGAAAACAATTGATTAGTAAATATGCACCTTATTGTGTGCTAACACACTGCATGGCGCACCGGCTTAATTTAGCATGCACAGACTCTATAAAAAAAAAAATGAATTCATGTTGAAATTTCAAGAGAAGTTCAATTCACTCTACTTGTTTGTAAGCGCTTCCAGTAACAGGACACAGGCATTGAAAAATATCCAGAAAATTCTTGAAGAGCCAGAAGTAACATTTAAAGAGCCTTACTGTATTCGCTGGCTTTGACTCAGAAATGCAGTCAAGGCTGTATATGAGTGTTTTGCATCAGTCTTAGTGACATTATCCAAATTTGCTGGTGAGAAAAATGCAGTGGCAAAGGGTCTCAGCAAGTACTTTAGCTCCTACAAAGTAGCATTAGTCATAGCCTTTGTTCTGGATATACACAATGAGTTAGCTGTACTGAGTTGTGGTCTGCAGAAAAACAATATTCTCTTCAGTGAAATAAAACCCTTGATAGATGGGACAATTTCTAAGCTCACATATTTTGAGACAAATGATGGAGAATGCTTAGCTGAGATGAGGTTAGCATTAAAAAATGATGATGGTGTGGAGTATGAGGGAGAAAAGTTAGCTTATCATGCAAATATGAATAGTGAGTTTGGCGATGTTAGAACAGGCTATATCAAGAGGATGAAGAAAAACATTGGCTGTAGATTCAGAAAGGAGGACAGTGCAATCTATGATGATTTCAGATGTTTGTTCGAGTCCTCACAACTTCAGTGTTCATATAAGGAGGAGTGTAAAACTGCATTTGAGTCTCTATCTGCATTGTATGGCTATGAAAAGTCTGTGAAATTTACTGAAGGGAACTTGATTGAAGGAACACAGGAAACAGTCAGAACAGTACAACCCCTTCTTGATGCAAAACAGTTAGAAAAAGAAGGGCCCAGGTATGAAGGGATGGCCAATGGCTCATATGCAAACTTGAGTGTTAATAGACTGTGCAAAAGAATCATAACTCTTCATGGTGACATTATGCCAAATGTATCAAAACTTGCAACAATTGCCCTGTGTCTTCAGCCCACAAGTGTTGAATGTGAACGTACATTTAGTACACAAAATAGACTTAAAAGTAAGTTTAGAGCATCACTAGGAACTGAAACATTAAACACATTGATGACCATCAGTATGCTTGGCCCAAGTTTGTCGGTGTATGATGCAACACCAGCTGTACAACATTGGCTCAGACAAAAAAGGAGAAGGAAGGCAAGGTTGTGCACTGGTTTTAAACCCAGAACTGCCAAAATAAACAAACTATATTAATATCAGTGACATTAAAATATGTAAAAAGACAAAAATTACCTTAGTTGAATGTTTACAGTGTTTTAGTTCAAAACAGTTAACCTTTCGTTCTTGGTTATTTGAGTCAGGCAGACTGTATAAATAGTTTAGTGTTGTGAAAGGAAGATACCTTTGTTGTGATGACCATGTACATTACCAATATGCAGTTTCAGTTCAAGTAAGGAACAATTTAATTAAATGCAACTAAACTACCTGGTTCAATTTATGTTTTTGGAACAAAATACCCAATTAATTTTATTTCAGGGGGTGATGGTTTTTTCATTACCCAATTGAAATCAGAAATACCCAATTGTTTCAAAAACAGGGGGTAATTACCCAATTGACCAAAACTTTATCTGTAGCTCTGAATCACATAAATTTTAGCACACAAGTGCAATAAACCCATGACATATATTTCATATCAACCAAGTGTATTATCATTACTGATTCATCTCTCTGTGTTTTCAGTTAACTTTGCTCAAATAGGTATGTATACTTCTGAGCTACTTTCTGACTGCCTGAATACATAAATGATGTTGATTTGGTATAGTAATGTGATGTTAATATCATACAATGACAGACAGAAGTTAATATGCCTAATTTTTTACTCATTCTTATAGAGCTATGTGATAAAAGGAATCTTACATTTGTGCGCATTTATTATCAAATTTAATAAACCTGTTGGCAAATAATGATATGCTGCTTGGTAGTCTTGCATACTATACTTTTGCAAACTTGTTTAATATATTCACTGAAAAATTATCACTCATGCATGTCCCTCTATTTATTAACTTTTAATTACTCACAGAGGACTCAATCAAGGTATTCTGTTAATACAACTGCTTCATACCCAGAGTCACTATATGTACAAACAATGAAAAAGTTCACCAGCTCAGACATGCTTAATTAAGGAATATAATCTTAGTACATCATTATATATAGTCATTATAATGATATGTATTTTATACTAAATTCTACTATATAAATAATAATGAAATGAGCAATTATCTACACATCTCTTGTACTACTGTCACTCAAATTTGAGCAACACAGCAGAAAGATGGTGGAAAAATCACATATGTCAAAGGTAATAAATAATTAATTAAACTGTCTCCAAGAAAAGGCTAAAACTTAGCCTTGAACTCCTGAACTGTTTCAAATGAAAGATTAAAACTTAGCCCTGAACTCCATAACTATTTCCAAGAAAAGGCTAAAACTTAGCCCTGAACTCCTTAACTATTTCCGAGAAAAGGCTAAAACTTAGCCTTAAACTCCTGACTGTTTTAAAGGAAATGACAAAACTTAGCCTTGAACTCCTGACTGTTTTAAAGGAAATGACAAAAATTTAGCCTTGAAATCCTAACTGTTTCCAAGGAATGTTCTTTGGAGACAAGAAATTAAGAACCTCTTTATTTGCCATGGGCCTGCTATACTAACAGGATTGACTACAGAACACTTTGAGTATTTGATATGGTATCATACCTGTCGACCTCTGTTTGACATGAAACCTGTAGCTGCCATCTCTCTCATGTTGGCATCAACATATGGTACACCAGTTCTGCCCTCTGTGACATAACATTTAAATAAAAAATTGTTAAAATTGACATACAAGTATTAAAATTGACATACAAGTATAATGCATTCTCCTTGAATCATTTAAAGTTACTTCACATCTCGGTTCATTATCACAGATTTACATAATATTGCAATGATTGATAAGTTTTTAGTTTAAATTAATTTATTTTGATTAATTGCAAAGTAAGCTCAAAGTTTATACAGTCGATCAAACCTGTCTTAAGCAGCCAGTCAAGGGAATTAGCAAAAGTGGCCCTTTCAGACAGGTTGTTGCTTCATGCAGGTTAATTTGCTCTGAAAGCATAGATGTGGGAAATAGCAAATTTGGCTGCTAAAGACAAGTAGCTGCTTAACAGAGGTGGCCGCTTGCACAGCAGTGACTGTATGAATCACTCTTGAGTATGGACAGTTGGAACGCTGAGTGTTGTTTTTGAAAGGTCATCGGATCAAGTCTGGGACCAAATCCATAATGCCTGGTGAGAGGAGCCAATCTCTGTACAATGCATTAACACTCTGCTAAGTTAATTAAATTTGCGTTAATGAAACATGTCAAGATTTTTTTATTCTTTGTACATAAATCTCAAATCTTTGTATATTAGTGAAACTGACTCGAAGTTTTGGAAAACCATTTCAAATTATAAAATAAATGAATTAGATGCATTTTGGCGAAATCTTTTTTTATAACATGTCAGGTTGTCCGTGGTAGAATGTTCGAAGACTTCATTATTCAGCTCTCATGTCCAAGGTTGTGGGTTCGGCCTCATCTCAGTGGAATTACCTGAGAAAGGTTGTCAGTTCCTTGCAGAAGGACAGTGGTAATAGTCACATTTCTGTGTATGTAACTGGATACCATAATATAAAATGTAATGTGTTAAAAATAATTCTAAACTCAATCAATAAACATCTACATAAAATGTATACCTTTCCATGCATTGAACAACTGTTTGTCTTTTTTCCATGGTTTTTGTTTGCCCTGTATTCCAGATAAGTAGAACAGTCGGTTGCCATACTTCATGGCTACAAATCGGAAGTAATCACGCCACAAAAGTTCAAATACCACCCAGTAAGTTGACTGGTTAGCTACTCTTTCTGACTCGTATCGTTTAATCTCATGGAAGATCTTTCTAGGTGACAGACATCCTATTGCTAACCTTTATAGATAAATAATGAATAAGTGAGTGAGTGAGTGAGTGAGTGAGTGAGTGAGTGAGTGAGTGAGTGAGTGAGTGAGTGAGTATAAATAAATATTAACTAGTATACTTAAAACTCTGTAAAAAGTATCTAACATCATGATTGTCAAGACCAAATTTGACCAAATCTGACCAATGGTCACAACTTGTACAAAACAGGTGAAGATCAATAACCTTTTGCTACATGCCAAGTTTTAGAAATCTGTGCAACTCAGTTATTTAGAGTATCGGTATTCAATTTAGAAACTATGTTCAAGTACTTTTAGTCTTTTGTACACACCATGATCCCTGCAATGGGGTCGCACTTTAGCCTTTGGTAATCGTTTAAAATATTCTTTCCACAGGTGCGTTTCAGCAAAATTACAAAAAATGTTGTAAACATAACCCAACAATTAGTCAAAATATATCCAAATGAACCCAAAGTGGCTCTAATCATACAGAAATTTAAGGAAATGCAACACTTTCAACCATTGATCACAATTTATTTGAACATACAACAAAGAAACTGGTTTATGGCAATTTTTATTTTGTGAAACACAGCCCAGGCCTTTTATTTTTACAATAACATCTCAACTTCAATATATGCACTTAAGTTATTATTTCATTGATGAACTTTATTTTTTCTTCCAAACAGTTCCAGTTTCACTGTCAAGTATTACATTTTATCACATAATTTACGGTGCATGCGTGTAATAAACCCATGACATATTTTTTATATCAACCTAGTGTAATATCACTTCCGATTCTTCACTCGGTTTTTTCAGATAACTCAGCTCTCATACGTAAATTGCCGAAGTACTTTCGGACTTGCCTGAATATGTAAATGACGTTGATTTGTCATGGTTAAATGAAGTTGTTTTGAGATGTTATGTCATACAATGACTCAAGGAAACAAATATATCCGATTTTTTCTCATTCCTAATAGAAAAGATCTGTTAAATAAATGGTAAATGTAAACTTTTCCGGGTTATGTAATAAAACGATTCTTACATTCTTGCTCATTTATTATTGAATTTATCAAACTCTTTGGGAAAATGATATAAGTTGTTCAATAAATTCAATATGAAATAAGCACTCATGTAAGATCCTCCATATATTGACCAGCTAATAATACCAGTGATTTAATTATTGCACTACCAATTTAATATATACGAGTTTTCAATACACAAAATGTATCAATTAATTTCTAATAAAGCAGTTAATTTCAGCTGGATTGCATACTCAAGTTCAGATGTTTTGTGAATACACGACATGGATCTTTAGATTTTGGTTATTTTAATTTGACCAACATTATTGTAGCAATGGTCACAACATGTTTAAACTATTTTTGGCAAGTGTCCATGAACTATATGGTCAAGTGGGCGAGCATCAGACCCATGATTGAAGGGGCCCTCAAGGTGCCCTTTAGTAAAACACTTCATGTAATCTGCATATGCTTAGTACTGATTCCAATAAAATATCACAAGTATACAGTAAAAAATTACCATGGTGAAAACTTTGTGGAGTACTCTGCACCTATCATTCCGTTGCGAGTTTCCTTGTAGGTGGCAACAGCATCTGTGTCCCATACAAAATGTTTTAATCTCTCAAGGCCAGTTGTTTCCCCTCCCTGGTATGGGAAAGCAGTGCGAGTATCTGGGGCTACCTCTGAAAGATGTAAAGGCAAACAGATGTGTACTTTAATCATTACTGAAGTCGATTACCTCCATATGGTAGCTTGTGGACACATATCAACATTTTTTCTTAACTCATAATTACATACTACTTATTACCTTTTATGTAAATCTAAAATTTTATTCTAATATAAACATTTTTAAATGAACAGAAAATTCCAATTTCATAATAACAACATAATTAGAAAGTGTCAAAATAGTTGTCTTTTCTCACACATACTTCAGATTCTATTTTATAGATGCTAACATAACTCTGTCATGTCCATCTTGAATTATTTGAAGAGGAAAACATTAAGCAGCAACAATAAAGGATGACAGCAGATAGTGACAGAGAGCCTTCAAATGGAATAGCCGAGTTGAGCTAAACAAAACTTCCCTACCATATGTATTTAAAAATTATATCAAACATGTTTATGAGTATATTGTAATTGTGTATGGAAATTATAATTGAAGGACTCAAGGTCCTGAGAGGCACCAATTGTTTGTTTGTTTGAATATTTAGTCATTGCAATGCCATCTATTGACACACCCATCTCAGCAAGTACAGATAATGTTCCCACTTAAATCAGCAGTGACAGATGTGACAATAAGACATAATGTCATATATCAATCATCAAAATGTCAGTGGTCGTATCGGGATTCAAACTCATGAACCAAGGATTGATAGTAATACGCTCGCCACAGAGGGAAATACTGGTATTGACCATTATGAAGCAATTCTCATTAGAAAATCGTAGGTAATTCAAATAAAAAACAAAGTACATTTCAGTGTTTCTCCTAGAAACACATGTAACAAGAAATGAGATTGGGTGGGTACGGGATGGGTATACAATACTATGTTGAAAAAAGGTTAGGTTTGTGTTCATAAATGCATCGTCGGATACCCCCAGGTATCAACTGTGATATTCTCCATCCATCATGATGTATAAAACTGATACCCGGGGGTATCCAACAATGCATAAATAGTGCATTTCAAGTATATATTTTTCTATTCTATATTAAAATATTGTTGCCATAAAAACATTGTTAAGGAGTTTTTTAATGGACAACTTTTCATATTTCAAAGTTAATACAATTGATAAGTAGTTGATTTAATGTTTGATTCTGTAATGAAGAATATTTTCATTAGGTATCTGTGTATTTCAAAATAAATATAAAATTCATAAAAGTACACATTAATAGTTAAGTCTTAAAACATCCCTAATAAATGGGACAGCAGTAACCTACGCGCCAACTTTAAGGATCCAATTTTTGTAGGCTTTGACTTTTAGACCTGGTTTCTCAAGGTAATTCTATAATTTGTTTACAAAATAAACCATTTTAAGTGGTGATTTTATCTTATATTTGTTGAAATTAGAAATTAGATGCTCAGAAAAACCTTTACGATTGCATTGATTTGTTTTTTTGTAAAATGGTCTCAATAATACACTACGCATAAAATTCCAGACACACTTTATCTACAGTGTGTATGTGTAACTTGCTGATATAATCCCTTAAAATGGACTGATCTGAATCTGAATCTACACGACATATAGCCTATTAATACAGCATATAACAGAACTTCTCTGTAATAATGTTTAACAGTTCTAAATCTAACACCAATTCGAAATCAACCATGACTGACGACGACATAAAGAAAGCAGGTAATATTACATTTGCTTCAGGGACTATTTTCATTGTCGATATGCTTATTAGTATGGACACTCCTACAAGGGACTATTTTCATTGTTGAGAGAAATGCTAATTAGTATGGACGCTCCTACATTTCAGCCTTTGTAGTAAATAGCAATCATTTGCAGACATCAGATATCGTACATAGAAAAGTAACCTTTATCCGACAGATACATAAAAAAATCAAGAACTACTTTCTCTTGAGCAGTTAGACGGTGCATATGAAATGAAATGATTTTATCGACTATGATACTAAGGAGAGGCTAGAAAATCTGACGCCTAAAAAAGTAAAGCCAAGTTGTATTATCACAACTATACAGTTTTGGTGTAACAGTTGTATACACTACCTTGGACTCCCAACTGCTGCATGCTGGGTACACACCCCTCCTCTATGTCGGGTGGAAGAGGATTAAGCTGTGTAGGTATTTCAACACACTTCCTTACCCGGCATGATCCTTCTACATGTTTACGAAACTGTGTATACACGTCTGGCAGCCTGGTGGTATAAAAGTTGTATTCATATAGTCATCCATCTCTAGAAGTAACTGGTAACTTTCCCACTTGAATCATTGGTGAGGGACGAACGATAATGAAATGCAATGTCGCGCTACTGATCAAGCTTGCAGACTACAGGGAAACAGTATATATAATATCACATTCATGAGAGTGTGACAGTAATAATGTTAATTTGTCAAAAGTGAATATCACCTGAGGTGAAGCCAGGGGTCAACATCACTCCTCAGTTCTGAGGGGTTAAACATTATTACTGTTACCCTCTCATGAATGTAACATTACTAAATATATGAAACAATATTGTGCAGGAAATAAAAGCTGCCTGTTTTCTACAATTGTAATATTAAATAACACTATCACCCTGCTTATGGTAACATTAGGATCCATAAGGACTGGATAAGAACTGAATGTGCATTTTTCTGCACATCTGATTGTAAATAAAACTGCTGGTATCACCGAGCAAATAAAATAATAACTTTTGACTGATTATCTATATTCATGCTGAGGTGACACTTATTGAGGTATATTCATGTTGAAGTGACACTTACTGAGGTATATTTATGCTGATGTGATGCTTATTGAGGTAAATTCATGTTGACATGACACTTATTGAGGTATATTCATGTTGATGTGACTCTTATTGAGGTAAATTCATGTTGATGTGACTCTTATTGAGGTATTTTTATGCTGAGGTGACACTTATTGAGGTATATTCATGTTGAGGTTACACTTATTGAGGTATATAAACACTCAGGTGACACTAATTGAGGTATATTCATGTTGAAGTGACACTAACTGAGGTATATTTACACTGAGGTGACACTTATTGAGGTATATTCATGTTGAGAGGACACTTTTTGAGGTGTATTTATGCTGAAGTGACACTTATTGAGGTATATTTATGCTGATGTGACATGTATCGAGGTAAATTCATGCTGAGGTGACACTTATTGAGGTTTATTTATACTGAGGTGACACTTATTGAGGTATATTCATCTGAGGTGACACTTATTGAATTATATTCATACTGAGATAACATTTATTGAGGTATATTCATGCTGAGGTAACACTTATTGATGTAAATTCATACAGAGGTAACACTAATTGAGGTAAATTCATGCAGAGGTAACACTAATTAAGGTAAATTCATAATACAGAGGTAACACTAATTGATGTAAATTCATACAGAGGTATTACTAATTGAGGTAAATTCATACAGAGGTAACACTTACTGAGGTAAATTCATACTGAGGTAACACTAATTGATGTAAATTCATACAGAGGTAACACTAACTGAGGAAAATTGCTACAGAAGTAACACTAATTGATGTAAAATCATACTGAGGTAACAATAATTGAGGTAAATTCATACAGAGGTAACACTATTTGAGGTAAATTCATACTGAGGTAACACTAATTGATGTAAATTCATACAGAGGTAACACTTACTGAGGTAAATTCATACAGAGGTAACACTAATTGAGGTAAATTCATACAGAGGTAACACTTATTGAGGTAAATTCATACAGAGGTAACACTAATTGAGGTAAATTCATACAGAGGTAACACTTATTGAGGTAAATACATACTGAGGGATAGCAAATGGTAAATCCTCCTTGTGATATAGAGTGTGACCAGCAATTGCCTGTATAATCTTCACTCCACTACTTTGACGTAACTCTTTCTCAACATCTAGTTCTTCTTTTGTAGCCTGTGTAAAGAATTTTAATTTATAAGAAGAGTTTATCATGGCTAACATTTATACTATACAGCAATAATAAAATCTGTTTTTCTATTTTGGTGTAAGTTGTTTGTTTTCATTAAAAGATTTGACCATCTATAGTAACAGTAGACAATTTAAAATAAGGTCCGACACATTACCCTCTATACCAGAAGTTTCTCTTTTGTTTCTTTTTTCATGGGGATTAAACAAATTACAATAGTGGAGTAAGAACAAGAACCCAAAATGAATCTGAATAAAATCATTGTCCTTCCGCAAGTTACTGACAAATATTCCCATACATAGTTTTGGACCCAGCTTGGCTCAAACCCACGACCTCGGCAGCGAGAGGTGAGTAACCTTATGACTACATCTGGGATCATTTCAAATTTTAATGAACATCACCGATAAATGGCAACAGACATCACACATGACAACCAACATTGCTAATGAATGATCCCGATATCACACATGACAACCAACATCATTAATGAATGAACTCGACATCACAAATGACAACCAACATCATTAATGAATGAACCTAAACACACATGACAACCGGAATCATTTATGAATGAACCCGACATCACAAATGACAACTGACATCACCAATATCAACAACCAAACTATCACAAAACTGTGTAACATTAGCATTCTGACCTACACAGAAATTTTGATTTCGTTTAACATTTTTATTGACAAATAAATATCTACATGATGCACATATGAAATTTAACTACCCCAGTACATATGAGACCTTTCAACTCATTTAAAGGGAATATATCAAGAGTTTTCAAAATTTTAAAATCGACTGTAAGCATATTTTCCCAATATACTATGAATACTCATTAACCCTGTATTATCATAAGGATAAAATATTATATTTAAGATTAAAATAGCTTTTCCGCTTAAAACTGCAACATATTTTGTGACGTATTAAAGGGATAATGCTATAAATGTCTAAAAAATACAATTATTTTTAAAAAAGATAAAAAGCATCTCATTATCATTAAGAAATAAAGTCAAAATGATTTGGTATGTGAAATCCGACAAAACATGACATAATCAATATATAAATTGGAATGGTAAACTAGAAACAAAATCCTCATTCTTAAAATAGACAGTTCTCGTTTTGGTGGTTTTGACATACCAAACCATTTGGATTTTGTATATTAATGATATTGAGATGCTTTTTATCCATTTTAAAAATAATTTTATTTTTTAAGACATTGATAGTGTTTTATCTTGATACACTCCCTTTTAGGTGTAACTCTTTCTTGACATTCTTGTTCACATTTCAAAATATAATTCATGCAGTACTTTTTTTTGGTAGGATAGAACTTTTTTACTCATATTTCTAATACTGGCATTCATTGACACCATTGGTCTTAGAGAATATGTTGATAATTTCTTAAATATGAAATCTGGAGTCCAAGACCAATTTGATGTGTGAACATCAAAGTAAAAAGACACTTTGCAGGCAATATATAAGTCCCCTGCCAGTTTACCGGTAGGAATAAAATAACCTGCATTATCTCCTTACTGCCCTCTATCCACATGCAAAGTTTCACAAACTAAGCTTGACAGAGGGCATACCTACGGTCCTCTTTGGTGAAACAGGTAGGGGACTAATAAATGAAATGTTCATTTAACCCAAAAAACAATCCATTGGTATAACTCCATAATATACGACTGCATGTAAAATGTAAGAGATAAAGCTGCAATGGAGAAAACAAGGGTAAAATAAATTGAAATGTTCCTTAAATCATACCAAAGTGACCATTATAATTATAGTTATCCCATAATTCATAACGAATTTTACCCATAGAAAAGTCATGCAAGCATTATATGAGCAAGCAACTTACCTCATTATCGTTTCTAAAGAAAACAATAAAAATCCATTAGCATTTATCTAAATAAAAACAGCTGCTATTTTTAAGATATTGGACAGCCAATTAAAATGTGTACAGTTCTGCTAAATAAAACTGACAATATTCATTATGGATACCTCTTCTTGGAACACCACAGCATGGACTGTATCGCTGCCTAGCTTCTGAACTAGTTCTGGAATAACAACTTCTGGTTTGCCCTGTCTAACGACCAGTCCACTGAAAAGATAAATTCAAATAAAACAAGTTGAATGTACAATTTAAAGGGAATATATCGGAAAAAACACTATAAAGGTCTTAAAATTATAAAATCATTTTAAAAATAGATAAAAAGCATCTCATCATTAATAAATAAAATCCAAATGGTTTGGTATCCACCAGAACATGACAAAATCAATATTTAAATTAGAGTGGTAAACTTCAAACAAAATCCCCATTCTAAAAGTAGACTTTCATGTCGTAATTTGTAAGATGAAACAAATTTTATTACATGTAAACTTGTAAAATGGATCAAACTAAAATCCAAATGAAATCATGTGACCCATTTAATATGTCACAAAATATGTTGCAATTTTAAGTGAGAAATCTATATTAGACTACCCTAGGTGCATAGCCTAAGTTAGAAAATCCCTTTTCAATAATTATATTATTTTGTCATATTTAAGTAGATATCCTATTGGCAATAAGGGGTCAGTGAGTACATATAGGCACGATATATTGGGGATAAATGTTAATAACCAATTTTAAAATATTGAAAAATCCTGATAAATTCCCTTTAATGGTTCTCTATCTTGCAAATGTTTCATCATATTTGGGAAGAAGAGTCCTCTTTGACTGGGTGGCCTAAGGCACTGTCTCAAGATCTCTTTAAAACCTCTTACCACTGAGGTTGCCTGTTTGAGCCCAGCTCAGTTCAAAAACTATAGGCATAAAATCTGCCAGTTACAGAAGGCCAATGAATCTACTCCGATACATTCTGAGGTTTTCTTCTATTGCTAACTCTTTTTTTAATGGGGTTTAACACCATTTTCAACACATGAGATGTTAAATATAGCATATAAAGTGTTAATGATAGAAAAATATCTAAGAAGTAGAACCACCGTCCATCTGCAAGTAACTGGCAAACTTTCTTACATAAAGGTTTTGGACCGAGCAGCAGCAGTGAGTGATGAGTGGTCATCAGACAACAGCGCCTTAGACCACTCGGCCAACCATTCAAAATGGATGCTTAATGAGACTTAAAATGGCAGTAACCCCCAAAACCCTGATAATGACTTAAAGGTATGGGTATATTTTCACTGGCAGATTTAGAGGTATGACCACTCCAGAGAGATTTCCAGAATATTACAAAAGTATCAATACTCTACCTATTTCAGTATAAAACGTTAAAAAAATTTACTTGTATTTTACCCAACCCTGTTATATCCTACTGATTCTCTCAACACACAATAAAATATTTTCTTCAAAGTTCTTTACTCCCAATATAAGAATTCCTGTAGCTGTGGTCTAAGAGGTAAAGCGTCCTCCTTGCATGCGTAAGGTCGTGGGTTTAATCCCCAGTCGGGTCTTACTAAAAACTTGAAAAATAGTACTAGAAGCTTCCTCACTTGGTGCACAGCATTAAGATTATAGTTCTTGGTCTGGGTGCATTTCACAAAAAATCTTACGATAAAAATAGGTTGTAAACGTAAAGTAATTATTGTTCATAATATTTTATATGTTACTCCAAATGAAACCAAACTTGATTGAAAAATTCAGAAAATGGTAAATTTTCTGAAAATACAATTGTAAATTAATGTGGATGACAATGAAAACATTATGTATATTTGTTACTTTAAGTTTATGACTGATTTTTATTGTAAGTTTTTTTGTGAAATGCAACCCCAGGGATATCATGGTATGTGTCTGCTTCATGATATTCCAGTGTGGCAGTGTTTAGAATCAAGAAGACACTGTCGTGATTTAAATGAAAAATTGTTGACAGCGATGCTAAGCACAACCAACCAACCATCCTTTATATATATAATTAGATGTATTGGTATAATGATACATTATGCAAGGGAGGTAATTATGTATACCCAGAAATAAAACAAAATTGTAACAGTTATTTCCCTTACACCATTGTATGATGGTCACGGTTTTTGATTCCATAACAACAAACCAAACAAACTGTGAAATGCCTGTGTATTCATGTACACACAAGAACACTGGATTAACTCTATGTACATTGTTAAGTTTGAACTTGGTTTTACACGCTGTGTAGTATTGGCTTATTTTTGAAGCAGTTCAGTTGTGTGTTTTACTCTTTTTTGCTTTATTTTGCGCATTTGGACTGGGAAATAAAACATCTGGCCAGGTAAGGATATTCATTAAATAATTACGTCCATATAAAAAATTATTTTTTGGTCGATTTATTCTTGACCTGTTTTAAATCAATTATAAAATACACATTGCAATTATTTTGAGAAATAACTTATGACGAGAGAGACAAAATTATAATGTATAATCATGTTTTACATTGCTATTTGTTAAGATTTATTTAGCCTGGTACAAACTGTTATTATGTTTATACCCAAATCGGAGTTTTGTCATTCAACATAGCTTGTAATGACAGTGATTGAAAGAAAATGGAAAGTACTAGCCCCATATTCACAAAACCAAACTTGTCAGTTGTGTAACCAAGCTGAAATTTTAATAATAATCAATCAGAATGTTTGTTGCACTTATGCTACTCCGGCATGTAGTCAAATTTAAAAAAATATATTTAAATTTATATAGGCCTACCGGTAAATACAAATTATGGCAAATCTATAATATGTTTTGTTAAGAATATTTAAATAAGTAACTATACAATATTCATTCACTTAATGTATTTACTTATTTCTCTTATATTTATTATTATTTTTATACAAATGTTATTTCTGATTAAACATTTTGAGAAAACACCTTAAATCATTTTTGGTAATTGTTATAGTAGTGAGGCCCTCCCAGGGGATCTGGGGACCAACGGCCATTACTTTAAGAGATCCAGGGAACAAGGACCCTCCGCCTGGGAGTACCTCAGTAGTGATAGTTTGCGTAATTCATTTAGGCAGGTCAGGATTTAATTAACTAATGTCCAAAAATCTACCAGGGGTCAGGGGGATCATTAGTAATATTTAAAATGTTTATGTAACTATATGTGGACCTGAACTGTTATGTTTACACCATTCTAACATGTGACACATATTATATACAGCATAATAGTATCAAGTTTTTTCGGTGGAGGAATACCTGAGAGGCCTGGCTAAATTAAAATATTGCTTCTTCGGACTGCTGACCCACAATATTCCCGCTGATCAGAACCCTTTTTTGGTCCAAACCAACAACCGCAACAGTGACAACAGCTGCGAGTGACCAAGATCACTAAGCCACAGAGGATCCATGTATTTTTATTTAAACAAGACAAGCTAGCATGTCTTCTGAACATGAAAATAAACTATAAGCTCTGCATGAAGATGTTACTGATGAGTCTTAACACAGATGAAACTAGTCTTAATGCCTAACCATTTTGTACGCCATTATCAAATCTATGTCAACCTTCTTAAATTGTCATACTGTTAAGCTCTAAAGGTCACCCTTTCGACACATTCTCTGGCTCAACATTTTAAACATGTGGTCAAGTAACGAAATTTTTTTATTTTATTTTTCATTTTTATCAATTATAATATATTCTTATATGTTAACTTTTGTCTATCAATGTATTTAAAACTTTTGTAAAATAATTATACAAACTTAAAAGCCAACCCCCTAGATAATAACATCACCCCACTTCCAGATACTGAAGGTAATCTCCGCAATTCTCGATGATTTTTAGATAATTCACTCTTGAGCTCTTTTCACTGCGTGTGTTCGTGTGTTTTTTATATGTGTGTGATGTGAAGAGGGTGGATTTGTGAAGAAAAGTTTGGACAATCCTGCCAAAACATCTTTACGTACAGTCAAACAGGCACAAATGGTCACCTCTATTAACTCTACTTCATAGAGATATAGCAGTATTGCCTATCTTAAGCAGCCACTTTTCTTAAGCAGCCACATTTGCTATTTCCCATTTCTATGCTTTTAGAGCAAATTAACCTGTATTAAGCAACACCCTGTCTTAAAAGGCCACTTTTGCCCCTTCCCATAAATGGCTGCTTAAGACAGGTTTTACTGTATATGTTTGCCTTCAAATAGTCACCACACAATTTCCTCATATAAGGAGTATTCAAGAAGTATTCAGAAATGGGATTCCAAATTGAAACCAGTCGCATAAAAACTGACAGTCCTGTCTGCTGCGCAACACTGTTTGGTGTGAATAATTCACTGCGCAGCTAAAACAGTAGCAGAAAACTGATCCCAGGAGTACTGAATAATTGCATGTTATGATTAATTTATTAGTCGTGGCATCTGTTATATTAGAATCTGTTATGCCCGGTGGTCTAAGAAATATGACAACTGCCACATCAATAGCACTAGCAGCAACATCCCAATACTTTCCACTGATAAATGATCAAGTTTGATTAGGCCGTCTAGCTTATTACTGAGGTATTTTACATACATGGTTTTCTCCACCTCAAATTAAAACCCAGTATAAGAAGATGCAAAAGTTTTAGTCAGGTGTCAAAATAGTAAATTGAACTTTTGTTGTTAAAATACTGTCTTATAGCAATATTTTAACAATTATATAATCCTGAGGGTGGGGGTTCAGAAACCCTGTCCCTCCCTATGGATCTGCCAGTGCTCAGTAAGCCCATAAACAATGCTTTGGTAAACAAATATTTCTGTCAGTCAAAAGGTCAGAGATGTCTAAGTTATAGAACTGCATGCATGAATAAAGTCCCATTACCTCAAACAATCAAAAAGTACATCAATTTTTCTTTTTGAAAAACTGACAATAGTGCCACATAATTATGATTCTCATATGATTCGATTCTCATGTAAATCTAGCATATGAGACTTATATGAAGAAATAAACATAAAACGATGCTCACGCATCTCATATGTTATAGATATATTACTGATATCTCATGTTGTTATGATTGTGTAGTGTACATTATACCATGGTTTGGTGACCTCTCTGTCAGACTACACAGGTCACAGCCAAGTGGGAATAGTAGAGAGGAATGTCACCAAACCATGGTGTTTACGCTACACATAAAAACATATGAATATCAACGTTATAGTGTATCTGTTTTAACCTATTACACTTTCTGATATGACTTACAAAAGTTCTTGGGTTTGTTTTTTTACCCGTGTTTTCACTATTTCTTGAATCCACTGATGATGATATTCTCCCAATCCATAAAGAATATTTTCTCACAACTATTTTAAAAGTGAAATCATTTTGATTGGTGGAAAATACATCACCTAATCATGAAAAGTATACCATGGTCTATTGCGGTATAATTTACTTTATTGAAGAGAACGATATGAATCTGTATGTCCTTTCATATGAGAATCATATATAATAAAAATTATGTGTATATCCTTTTATATGATAACCATATATATGTAAATCCTTTCACATGATAACCATATATATATGTGTATATCATTTCATATATAATCATATGCATCTGTATATCCTTCCATATAAAATCATATGTTTGTGTATATCCTTTCATATAAGAATCGTATGTATGTGTATATCCTTTCATATAAGAATCGTATGTATGTGTATATCCTTTCATAGTAGAATCATATGTATGTGTATATATGTACATATAAGAATCATATGCATCTGTATATCCTTTCATATAAGAATCATATGCATCTGTATATCCTTTCATATAAGAATCATATGCATCTGTATATCATTTCATATAAGAATCATATGCATCTGTATATCCTTTCATTTAAGAATCATAGGTATGTGTATATCATTTCATATAAGAATCATATGTTTATGTATATCTTTTCATATAAGAATCATATGCATCTGTATATCGGATCCATACATATAAGAATCATATGCATCTGTATATCATTTCATATAAGATTCATATGCATCTGTATATCCTTTCATATAAGAATCATATGTATGTGAATATCCTTTCATATAAGAATCATACGTATGTGTATATCCTTTCATATAAGAATCATATGCATCTGTATATCCTTACATATAAGAATCATATGCATCTGTAAATCGGATCCATACATATAAGAATCATATGCATCTGTATATCATTTCATATAAGATTCATATGCATCTGTATATCCTTTCATATAAGAATCATATGTATGTGAATATCCTTTCATATAAGAATTATACGTATGTGTATATCCTTTCATATAAGAATCATATGCATCTGTATATCATTACATATAAGAATCATATGCAACTGTATATCCTTTTATATAAGAATCATATGCATCTGTATATCCCTTCATATAAGAATCATATATATGTGTATATCCCTTCATATAAGAATCATATGTATGTGTATATCCTTACATATAAGAATCATATGCATCTTTATATCCTTTAATGACCGCGGCGTGGTCTAGTGGTAGAGCATCCGCCTCGCATGCGGAAGGTCGTGGGTTCAATCCCCGGCCGGGTCATACCAAAGACTTTAAAAATGGTACTAGAAGCTTCCTTGCTTGACGCTTAGCATTTAGAGGAGAGTTCTAGGTCTGGTCGGCCCAGTGTCAGTATAATGTGACTGGGTGGGGTATCATACCATGTGTCTGCAGCATGATACTCCAGTGTGACAGCGCTTAGAATACTGTTTCAAGTAGACACCGTCGCGATATCACTGAAAAATTGTTGAAAGAGACACTAAACACCAAACAACAACATATCCTTTCATATAAGAATCATATGTGGCTCAATTACTTATATGTAAGTGTATTTGAATATATTTGTATCATAAAGTTATCAATTAAGTGATTTCATATTGGCTCCTTTGTTATGGTATCAGACACCTGCCTAAGGGTTGTAGGCGGTTACTAAGGTTAATATCATAATTATGTAATCATTTGATTACGAACATTTTATTAATTAACGATTTAAACAATAGTCACATTGGTCTATTGCTCTAGTTCATTATTGGCCATTTTATTAATACGGACCCAGTCTGATTAATATCATCCCAGTTGGAGTCATTTTCCTCAATGACAAGACTCAAACAATATTTTATAAATAAATATATATAACTATCATAATGATAATAATGAAATTCATCTTTTTCAGATATTCTGATCAGATAATGTGTATGTATATTTTTCATTTCATAAGATCAAAATGTTGCAAAGAAAAAATTCCCCAACAAAATCCAGCAACATGGAGAACGGCACTAAAAAAGGAACCGGAATCTTCAAATTTCAGTTTCCTATTGATCTAGAATATGATCCAAACAAGTCCATATCCCAGAAATGGAACGAGTACTTCTACAATAAATCAATGAACCAATCGGAAAGCCCTCCAAGAGTAGCTCAGGTAATACTTCAACAACTGATGATTACTATATTTTCATTTTCTTTATTCCAAAAAGGGTTATGTCAGGAGTGTAAAAATGGTGCAAAGAAGACAAAAATCGTCGGATGAAGTATGGCTGCCGTTTGGTTTCAAAATACCATCAATGGAGGAGAGAAAGAAACCCTTCATGCAAAAATGGAGGGAGCACGTGGACAAAAGCAAAAAAGAAGGTTCCAGTACAAGAGCGGCCCAGGTACCTCAGGCAGTGCTAATATTGTGTCGCACAACCATCCAAATACCTATAGATAGTCCTAACCTTTACCCCATGCTTTAACTTTAAACAGGGCAGTCTGAGATTGGAAACATGTTTTTATAATCTTCAATCCCTCTTTGTTTTGTGCACAATTATGAGTTTCTTAACTATAACCAGCAATGCATGCAATACCCAACGTTTTATATAATATGCACTTAATATTGTAAACATGCTATAACTCATTTTTTATTGGATTTGCTTTTTACACATACATATTGGTTTATGATATAGTCTTAGACAACATTTAAACTATTTTCCAAACTATTTTTGTTTTATATTGCTTTGAACAAGAATACATGGATTATCATTCTATTTTTTAAAACTGCTTATTACACATGTTATACCTAATTTTGATTGACTAAATAGACTTTCATTAACTAAGTCTCGTCTTAACTTGATCTCAAGTGGTAAAGTTATCAGTTACTTGTGGAGATTGGATGTGCTCAAGTACTGGATAACCTTTTAGGATCCCAGGGAACAGTGGTTAGGTTAACTGGTCATCTGTTAGCCCTCGATGGCATAAAAATGATGCTTAATATTCAATCAATCTTAATTTGATCAAAACAAAAGTGAAGTCAGATTGCTTTCAATTAAATCAAGCATTTCTTCATTAATTGTAAGAGATTCATGTAGGAAGAACACCTCATTTGCATATTCAATGTCCATGATGATGTCATTGCCAGTGCAGATAAGTTGAAAATGAGGCTGAACTTATTTACTAAGCATTACACAGTAAGTTTTATAAAGTGAAGTTTTAACAAAATAACCCCAAAACAAAGTGACTGTAAAGTATCAGTTTGGTGTTTAGTTTGAGAAAGACTCATTCGATAAATACTGCTTGCCTCTCAGTGTAGAAACCCAAAATCATCTGCATTTTAATTAATGATATCCAGTTATGCAAAATGTTTGAAAATCAAAACAACCTGACTGTATTGAAAATGAGATTAAACAGTATGGTAGTGCAGTGTTTATTACCAGTGTCGAGTATAAAATAGTGCAATCATTTGCTCACCTCATTTCTCTTGCTAAATAAACATTAGTTGTTATTCTTTGCATACTAAATATGTGTCTGTCGAGATGAATGCCCCTGCTTTTACCAGAAATTAAGTCGAAAAGGGGCTGTAACTCCTGTAGATTTGACAGACATTAACAATTATCTAGCTTGACCTGTACTCTATAGTTATACAGGGGAATACATTGACCTGTACTTTAAAGTTATACAGGGGAATACATTGACCTGTACTCTATAGTTATACAGGGGAATACATTGACCTGTACTCTATAGTTATACAGGGGAATACATTGACCTGTACACTGTAGTTACGCAGGGGAATACATTGACCTGTACTCTATAGTTATACAGGGGAATACATTGACCTGTCCTTTATAGTTATACAGGGGAATATAAAATTAATTAAATAGACCCTTTCAGAAGTTATTAATATGAAACCAATTTTTTTTATACCTTGGATGGAAAGACAGAGGTAAAATTCATAATTTTTCAAATAGCAGGTGCATAAAAATTCACTTTATTACGACTTCAGTCATGGAGTTGACATACAAACTACATGAATGCCAATAAGAATTATGCCATCAATATTCACTCCATTGCCTGTGTTGTGCAACTGACTGCAGGTGTGCTAACATTTTTAAATGAATGACGTATCTTTATGCCAGAAAAATGTACATGTATATGAAATTGAGAATCTTTTTGTTTTTATTCTTTTTGAGATATTTACCGGTACTTTGAAAATTCTCTTAAAGGGAATATATCAGAAGTTTTCTAAATTTTAGAATTGGATAGAAATATTTTTTTCCAATACAGCATGCCTATATATATACTCACTGACCAATATCTATTTAAACATGCCATAATAATACAATGAATAGGGATTTTCTAACTTGGGCTACGTGCCTAGGTTAGACTAAAATAGATTTCCTGCTTAAAATTGCAACATATTTTGTGTCGTATCAAATGAATCGTGTGTTTTCCTTTTGATGTCAATTTGATCCTTTTAACAGGTTTACATGTGGTAAAAATTGTTCCATCTAAGAATGAATCGGTTCTTAGGTCACCAGCAGTATTTAAACGCTGTCTATTAATAGAATGGGCATTTCTTTTCAAGTTATTATTTTGGTATGTTTAAATATAATCTCCTTTTAGTAATACGGGTTCAGTGAGCACATATAGGTGTGATATATTAGAATAAAATGTTTTTAGCCAATTTTAACATTTTGACAATTCCTGATATATTCCCTTTAAGTGTAGGATCGGAACAAAAAACAATTCTACATTGAGAGAAGCACTTACTGATACGTTTCTTTTGATATACTCAACATTTACGAATCTATTTTCAGGGAATGATGCGACTGCTGATGGCATTTCAAGCCCCCACACAGATGTATGCCTTTATGTTCTACATTCTCCCATATGTGTTTGAAGACTACAACCCCTGGACCCTCTACTACATGGAAGTTCTTTGCTGGTTTATAATGATGAATGGACTTGCGAACTATTTCTGTGTCATTTTGTATGATCCGTCATACCCGAAAAGTAAAGACAATCCATACATGACTGTCAACCAACAATGGGACAACCCTCCTGATCAATTTGTGGCACAGATAGAGCAGGCTTCTTCTCAGAACGGACACTGTGTTTATGACATGACATCCAAGGAGGCACTTCCCTGGAACTTTTGTGAAAAATGTGCCATGCACGTGCCTCCACGTTCACACCACTGCAACTTTTGCAAAAAGTGCATCATGAAACGTGACCATCACTGTTTTATGGTGGGAAACTGTATAGGATTTAAAAATCAAAGATATTTCATCGTTCTGGCATTTTATGCAATGGTCACAGGAATCGTAGGGGCACTCTTCACACACACGTATGTAAAAGAGGTGTACTGGCCGTCAGCTTATGCATGGACAGATCTGGTTCTACCAATAACAATATACAGATGGATATTTGGAAGTACACTATCTATCCATGCCCTGTTAGTATTCCATATGTATACTGAAATCATGTTTGGATTTATCGGTTTCGTGTACTTCACTTCTCAAATGACAATCGTTTCGAGTGGAAAAACTCTGTTTGAGTTATCCAAAGGTGTCCCAATTAAGAGTAAAAACAGTTTCAGTAGAAACTTGACTTCTGTGTTCGGAGATTTTTGGTTGTTAAACTTTTTATTCCCGATGACCTTGATCTTCAGACAAAGGGATGATGGCATTCATTGGGATGGCATAAAAGTGGACCACAATGCAAATGAGAAATGGAAAGATGACGGGGAAATACTGTAGCAATGTTCAAAACATTCGATAGGAAGAGTTGTGTCGTCATGATCCATCTTGGACATCTATTCATATAAGTGTTCCTTTGACATTCGTATTTAAATACATTATACAAATTATAATTATTTACTTCCGATATATTGGAGGTCTAATTACACCATTCTACCCTTTTTTTGCTATGTTTTTTCTATGTAATTTGGTTTGAAATATTTTCAAAATGGTTCACAGTGGTTGTGATTTCTTGCTTCAGATGAGTAAAGTTAAAAAAGTGTCTTATATAGGATTTTAACAGATGCATGTATTCATGAGCATTAGATGACTTGTTTTCTAAAAAAATATTCAGGTATAACTGCACTGTCTTTTAAAAAAAAAAAGCTAGTCAACCTACCAGTTATTGTGTATTTTTTATGTGTGGATACATTCCAGCTATGAACTTTTTTTTAATAAAAGATTCGATGTGGAGTTGTTTAACTGTGGAAATCCTAGACCTTATTTTATATAGAACAAAGAAAAAACTTCCAACTGTGTAGTTAAACCAGTTTGTCATTCTGGCACTTCCAGTGGAGAGTTTTGGTATTTTCAAATTTATTGATTCAGAATAATGAACTCAAAGTTATTGGAATTTCTCTACATCAATTTCTTTTACTGTCCTATTTCTTTAATGACGAAAATCATATTTGTTAATACTTTAAACGATTAACTGTATAATCCTGGAGTGATTTCATTGGCTACGAAATGTCAACATCAACTGACGGTCATGATATGCTTTGTAAAATGGAATTTTCTAATTTGACAAATATGAGCGATTTTTAGGCCCAGAAAGTAGGACAACATTTATCTAATCATTTGTATTTTTATGATTTGTGATACTTTTCAAATTGCTTGAAGAAGCCCAATATGACTTGTAACTGCTAATAGATGGAATTCCCTAAAATGGAAATAATAATATAAAGAATTAATGACTGTGGCCAGTTTGAAATGGCTGTAATTTTGCTGTATCTGAACAAATATGGCTATTTTTCAATCTATTTTAAGATTTTAATTTTTTACTTCTATTTAGAAAACGATAAAAATTAATGAAAACCGAAACAGAAATATGTTGAATAAAGGGCCATAACTTTGCTGTTACAAGAATGTGGTGCCAAACCTAAACATTCTGCCTTTAATGAATTTTCCAAAAAATGAGGTTACTTATAAAATACTAATTTACAAGATCATTTTATCAATAATATAATTATGATATCACCTAAAAACGTTGCAAAACTGTGTTCAATCCCCAGACATAGTTTATACTTATTTGTTTTTTAGCTTGATTGCGATGAAAGCTCAAAGCTAATATAAACCACTCTCAAGTTTCCTGGGTAGAACCAGTACTGAGTGTTGTTTAATGAGAGGCATCAGGTCGACTGGGGGATCGAACCCACAACTTCTGGCGTGAGTGGCCAACACTCTATCCTTTAGACTACCGCCCCAGACATAAAAACATCATGATTATTTAGTGTGCATATGTTTCGAAAATAGAAAAAATGGCTATTTATGCCTATTCATGCAGATGTTGTCAGGTGAGATAAAACAGAAACATACATTCCCACTTCATTCCCTTTTAACGTGACGGGCGCATGGACTCAACACTAGTAACATTATTTATAGGGACATAAATGGCGTATATACTAGTATGCACAATGTCCTGGTAAAGGCCAAAAAGTATAAATATTATTTTATAGTGTCGAAAATGGTTTTACATGTTGTTGCATATTTCATTGTACCTCGATCATGAACACTCTTAGTAAAACTGAGTCTGCTAGTTTCTCTCCTTGATTATATTCTATGCTTCCATTGGAATCTTTTTACTTGGCCTTGCATTATAAATTACTTATCCTCACACGCCATTGACCAATTTAGATTAGGTTATTTATGTCGGTGCGTTAAGCTAACTTGGCTTAGCATCCGATATTACTTTTGAGAGCAGACAGTCACTGAATACAGATGTGGCCATGTTTAGGTTTTACAAGTCGTGGTTTTGTCATGTCATGTTTGCATACAAGTCTGATGGTCTGATATTCCATACATATAAAGTTTAATGGGAGAATATAACTTGTTAAACGCTTAAAAAAAAACCTACCATTTAATATATATCTACATGTATATAATTATATATATGTAGTAAGTGCTAAAATGAATAAATGACATGTCTATTTTCACAAATATTTTATTTGTCGCATATTCATTCAAGAAAAAAACAAAAAGTACTCGTGTTCACATTTATTATATTTACTGTTTACTTTTCCCTCATATCTTTGTAATTTGTGATCAGTTTCAAACAATTTCGAAGACTTGGCCATTAAAAATGAATATTTTATGTCAATCTCATTAAAATCAGATCAACTTTAGCTTCAATACTACTGACTACTGTGTGTAGAGTACTGAAGCTAAAGTTGATCGGATTTTAATGAGATTGACATTATGTGGAAATAAGTTTGTTTGGTTGAACATGCAGTTTCTTAAATATTTGCATTCATATATGTGTGCATTCATATATGTGTGCATTCATATATGTGTGCATTCATATATGTGTGAATTTTCTTGTATATAAACACAATAGATTTGTTAAATCCTGCTTAGTTTCTGTGGGTGCTACACGAGTGATGGTAATCACTGGGTCATCGTGGTTCTGTTTGTCTTAACCCTTTACTTCATATAGACACCTTTGGATACCTCTAATATAGATGCCTCTGGACACCTCTAATATAGAAGACTTTTGAATTTTTGGGTGAATTATGTTTATGTGGAAAACAGTGCAGGAAGTGCTCAGATTGTTCGTTACCAACTCTTCCTGCACTGTTTTCAAAGGCCTTCTGTGATTGGTGTAGGAAAATGCGTATCTATGGAGTAAAGGGTTAAGATAACCAACTACAATAACTGCAGCTGATATTTAAGGTTTATTCTGAATACATATTTTTTTCTATTGTTGACATGTTTTTTACCTTCTGTATGTATGTTAGTCTGTTACATTTTCTTTCTGAACAGAGAATGAGCCTGTAATATTTTATTCTATTGGCTATATTTTACAAATACAATCTGATAGCACAATTCTTTCATTCAATTAAAACACTAGTAAAATGTTATTTTATATAGCATTCTGTACACTAAGTCTTATTTTCACTTTATGTTTCAATGTTGCTTTGCACATCTTTTTCATTTTATCCACATTTAGCTCTATACACTATGGAAACTTAAACCACATGTCAGCATTTTTTCATTTTACCATACCTTTACTAAGGTATGTACAGTGTCATGTGCAGTATTAACTTATTTATTTTTATGTTTGTTCTTCATGTATTTAAATTCTTCACACTTTTGTGTATATCTTTTCCATTTACAATCATAAAATATATTTATATAGGGAATACTGTCAATTTACAATAATATGTAAATTTTATTTTGTAAATAAAATTTCTATCTGATGCATGTGGTGTACCCCAAGGATCTGTTTTAGGTCCACTTCTATTTATTATCTTTATCAATGATATGCCCTTATGCACTCAGTATTAAAAAATAAACATGTTTGCTGATGACTCCTCTATCACTTTATCTGGTAATTCAATATCAGACATCACCGAATCTCTTAATAATGAATTAATAAATGTCCAACAATGGTGTAATAATAATTTGATGACCATAAATACTTCAAAAACCAAAGCAATGTTTATTGCCTCTCATCCAAAGCAACCACTATTCAGATCAGCTGAGCACTTAAAAATAGGAGATGTGGCTATTGAATTTACAAGTAGTGAAAAACTTCTGGGAGTAACAATTGACAACACACTAACATGGACTCAACAAGTTGAAAACACTCTAAAAAAATGCAATTCCTTATTATACTTACTTGGCCGAATAAAATACTATTTATCAATACCTATTAGGAAATTATTTTACCATTCTTACAAACTTCCTCATCTAGATTATTGCTGTACAATATGGGGAAATTGCAACTCTGACCTATCTGACAACGTACTAAAATTTCAAAAACGTGCTGCAAGACTTATCCTTGATAAAGACATTGATACACCATCTGAAACATTATTTAATGATCTAAAATGGATGAAATTCCATGAAAGAGTAGAATATAAAAAGGCTATTTTAATGTTCAAGATCATCAACAACTTGGCCCCAGAGTATTTGCAAAATAATTTTACCCCAACACCAAATATACATTCTAAAAATCTACGCTCACAGTCAAATAATTCTCTATATGTACCAAAACCAAAGTTAGAAACATATCGTAAAACTCTTATATATTCTGGATCCAAAATCTGGAATTCCCTTCCAAACCATGTTAAAAATGCTTCATCAGTTCAAGAATTTAAGAGATATTATATAACATTTAAATATAAAAGTCCCCTGTCACAACAAAGATAAATTTTCATTGTGTTACAAAACATTAAACTAGTATCCTTATTGCAGTCAGTTGATTCTTATAATCATTGAATGTATCATTGACTGTCTAAATATATTTTGTAGTGAACTCATCATTTTCAAGTGTAAACTTTACATTATAATACTACTATTTCCTTCCTTGAAATATATTATTGAATTAGTTAAATAACCAATGAATATTCATTGCAATTGAAATATACATTACAAATTTAATATGTCAACAAAAATAATTCACTTTGTTAATAAGTTCCAAATTGTATTGATTCTGCTGTTTAACTTTGTTGTATATATTTTGTTATTACTTTGTTACCATGCATATAATAGAGGACCACAGGGAAGATTGGAGATTGTTCCAACTGTGTTTTCTCTTTAAATAAAGACTTTATTATTATTCAACAGTTTTGATTTTTTTAACAATGCCAATATCAAACTTTATTTTGTTTGAACCAACTAATTATTTTCTCGCTAAAATTGCGGAGGATATTAAATTTGGCACTGTCCATGTGTCCCTGTGTCTGAAAGCATTTTCAGAGTAGAACTCCAAATCTGTTTAAGGTTACTTCACAAAAATTTGTACATATTGCAAACTAATTGTCTTGTAGTGGCTAGAGTATAATTATGGAAGTTTTTATTTTTAATATTTTTTTTGTAACCATGGAAACAAATAGCCAAAACTACAAAATTTGCCATTTTTGGAGCACAACTCCAAAACCTTTAGGTAATTTCACAAATCTTTGTACACATGTCAACCCAGTATCTTTTGCTATGAGGAAGTTTTCATTTTCAATACTTTTCTGTTACCATGGAAGCAAATAGTCAAAATTACAAAATTTGCTGTTTCCTGAGCACAACTCCTAAACCGTTCAAGGTTACTACACAAATTTGGTACACATGTCAAGCTTATAGAAGTATAATAATACTGTTTGATATGGTTTGATATAAGGGAAATTTCATTTTCAATATTTTTCTGTTACTATGGAAACAAATAGCTAAAATTCAAAATTTGCTGTTTCCAAATCAGAACTCAAAATTGTTCAAACTGGAATGACATACTATATGATCTTAAGCATTGGTTTCGAGCAAAGTGCTCCTGTGAAACTCAGTTTGATAAGCTGATGGAAGATCTTGATATTAACTCGATATCTGATAGGCAGATTGACCTTGTTCTTTTAGACTTTTCAAAGGTGTTTTATAGGGTACGTCACTAAGTCCTTCCTACAAGTTACACCAATATGAAGTCAGAGTGTTATACCCTCCAGTGGAACAAGATATATTTCTCAGGTAGGACACAAACAGTTTTATTAGAAAATGAAATGTCCACTGAAGTGTGAGTAACCTCCAGAATGCCCAGGGATTGGTTCTCTAAGGACCCATTCTATTCCTTATATATACAAACTACTTCCCTTACAAAACTGAGTCTAAGTGGAGATTGTTTGCTGATGACACAGCTGCCTTATTAAGCTATCTCCAACCTCAATGAGGCCCATATCTTACAATATGACTTAGATCTATAACAGGAGGCTAGATGGAACTAAATGGGACATAAATTCAATGCGAGACTGAAGTAAGTGTGCAGTACTACACAAAACAAGCTCAAAGAAGATATGTTAAGACTCAACTTATAACGCTGCACAAAATGTGCTAACACAGCCTAATAATGTAATTTTTGATGCTCTAACTCGAGATATAAATACCAGTATCCAATTTGATCAGTTCAAAATCATGTTTATAGCTGTAAGTTTGGTGAGGATCCAATGAATAGTGTGTGTCCCAGATTGCACCCAAAGTCAAATAGTGCAATTTATAACAATTCAAAAGCCACTGCTTGAAATTATTTATTTTGTTTTGCCAGCACAAAAACTTGTCCGGGATATAATGGTAACATAACAACTTCATTAAGTTTGGTAATGACCCAATGTTATATGTGGATGTAAAGGAGTACTTACATGGTCAAATCTAGCGCAATTTTTGATGATTTAATAGTTGTAATTAATTATTTGTTAAGCTAGGCCAATAAAAAGAATTATCCGAGACATTATGATAACTTAACAACTTTGTAAATTTTGTGAAGATCAAACGAAAGATTTAGGTGCTGGAGTACAATCAATCTACAAGTGGCAGATAAACTGAACGATCAGAAGTAGCTCACTCTGAGCTTTGCTACAGTGACTTAATGTACTTTTGTTGTTCATTTTCTTTGCACAGTCATGTATATTCATATCAGTTGACTGTTCAGCAAATAAAAGTCATTCTTTAAATGTACTTACCCAGCTGGGGTTCAAACCTAACTAAGACCTATGACCCGATCAAAAGCACTAGAAATTGGGCACTTAGAATAGTTCTATGTCTGAATGTGACAGGGTGGGGTATCATACAACATGTCTGCAGCATAATATTTTAGTGTGACTTAGAATACTGCCTCAAGAAAAAGAAAAAAAACATTGTCTCAAGTACAGTCACATCTGTTTTAAGCAGTCAGTCAAGGAAAGGAGCAAAAGTGGCCTTTTAAGACAAGTTGTTGCTTTAAATAATACAGGTTTAATTTGCTCTGAAAGCATAGAAATGGGAAATAGTAAATCATTTTATGCGGCTGCTTAAGACAATTGGCTGCTTTATAGAGGTGGCCGCTTACACAGGTTTGACTGTATTTACAAAAAACACTGTGATATAACTGAAAAATTGTTGAAAGCAATGCTAACACTATAAACCAACTCAACTTATAAAAGTTATTCTTTAGAGATATTGTTTGATACATACCAACCATGTCTGTTTAGAGTTTTACGTAGATCATGGATGCTCTCCAGCAGAAATTTAAGTCTATGTGGTCCTGTCTTGGGTAGGCCAAATGTGTATGTACCGCCATAATGACGTGGATCGAAGCAATAAACTGGCAGTAAAAAATTACCATTCTTGTTGGCCCAGGCTATAACCTGAAAAGACACAAACAGGTTCATTATGTATACAGTAACCAGTAATCCGGTACCAATGCAGTTTACATTTATAGTCTTTTGTTCTCCATAAATATCTTAAAGCTGAGGCCATCTATAGCGGCTTAAGTCAGGCTAAAACTTTTTTAATTTTAAATCAAATAAAATCATCAGGATGAAGTTTCACCAAAATAAAAAAAAAGAATTTACAAGTCCACATAAATATTTACTGTATGTTTTTTAATAAATGTCAATGTGGTAATTTTACTTGTCAGACAACTTATTTCAATTAATAAACAGATAAAAACATCTATTCCTTTATTCCATTAACTATGTATCAGTCCTTGTTCCCATTCAGTGTTTTATCTCACCATTTTGGGTAGTGCATATCAAAGCACGTTGATATTTTTTTTTATTTGATCACCCGCTAGTCTCACCCTATTGCGACATATTGCATGTCTCTAAGGAGACGTTTGACATTTTTTTATTTTTGCGTCTGCCGAGACAGCAGACCAGTTATCCAAATAATAAAAAAGCTGTCCCTCCCCGCCTTATCATATCAAGCTAGTCTCACCCCTATTACGGCAATTAAATGAGAATACATTTTGGGACGATGACCTATACCCTTGGAATCGGGAATTCGAGCAGTGCTTTCATTAAAATTGGGAAAACTTTTGAGTTGAATTTATTTGTTCAACATTATAAACTTCTACATTTGCTTAACTGACCATTTAATTGAAGAAGCCATTTCATACTCAATTCAGAATGGGGAAACAATTGTTTATTTTTACAATGATTAATTGCAAGTTTCACTACATTTATCAA
This sequence comes from Panopea generosa, assembly GCA_029582155.1. Classification (NCBI taxonomy): domain Eukaryota; kingdom Metazoa; phylum Mollusca; class Bivalvia; order Adapedonta; family Hiatellidae; genus Panopea; species Panopea generosa. The sequence continues at coordinate 47,705,127 of CM055897.1, forward strand.
AGCTTTCAATAAGGATTTTTACCTCTCAATTTGGAAAAAGATATACTTTTTGCCATTGGGTATGACTCAATAATGGCTATAAAAAGGAAACAAAAAAACCCACTGCCATTGATATACATGTATCTGGGTCGAACGGTCTCAATGATGAAATGCAAAGTTCTATCTTTCATTATGATACATATTGACAACAGTCTCACCTCGTTATCATGAACTCGAAGGTCATTTCTAAATAAACAGATCACAACTCGTGCCTTTGAAGCCATCGTTGATTAGTAACTTATTTCTTGACACCACGCGTATTTATTTATTTATGTAATACGGATGAATTAGATCAGTCGCAGTATTTACTTCAACACCGTTTTAAAAACGCGGGAAAAGGGTAAGCTGGTTCCTTGATCATATTATACGAAAATGAAGCAGAGCTACAACAGGAAACGGTGTTTGCACCGTGTTTGTATTTCTGCAGCAGATGTGGAAAATCAATGATATATTTTTACAAGGAACGAGATATTATATTCTACAGGCCCTTGATGTGTATATAAACTATTTTTATGAACTGTGACATTTTTTTGTCAATGTAACATTTAGATGCAACAGCTGATTATTACTTGTAGGTTGCCAACACCATTTCAATTTTCATCTGCCACGGTCTTCCTGTTTATTATTATGCATGTTTTGATTAGGCGCTGTGATATGACAGGTGATCTAAGAGGATGACTACTCTTTATTTAGACTTGATATTTATGAATTGTATTAACTTGTTTCACAATTAAAGTAAAAATAAATAAGTTAAAACTGAACGAAAGCAGACTGATGATAGCGGTTCTAATCTTTGATAATCTCATTTTGCACCATACAATAAACCTGTCTGTTCTATGTTTCTCCTTGATGTAATTGACCAAGGTTATACAGTTGTGATCACAGAAACTTCTTGACTGTGTTTATTTTAAAAAATTGTTCAATATATGAGCCATAATATGGAGTCCTGGGAATTTGCGTTACATCACACAAATTCTACATAAATTAATATAAGCTGCAGAAGTATATAATACTAATTTAAAGTAATTTGCAGAACCTTTTAAAAACAAATAATTCTCTTAATTGTCACAAAGGTTACTTTTTTAACAACTTAAAAATTCTCTTAAATCATTATTTTATTGTGTAATTTCTTGGTTTCGTGGTGCTCATTTGCGTGTGTGTTTGCACTAAATACGTATTACTCTAATCTTCTAAACCAAAACAGCTTGTGTTTTTTTTTTAAATAAACTTCAGTTTCCTCTTATTTGAATTGATTAACTTCTGTTTTTTTATTTGCAACGTAAATATGAGAATTTGACTTAATATTTTTCTGTAATGTGGCGTACCCAATCGTGTCCTTAGAGTTACGTCATGACAAAATTTGTTGTAGCTTACAACCTTTACATCGATGATCTCGTACACATATTGTTTTTATGTGATCGACAGTGTACTATAAAAATGACGTAAACATGGCATTCTAGAACCCACCACTAAAATATGGCATACAGCCAACATATCGGTTACGAGAAATGTGTCTTCTTTTGTTACGTCACGATATCTGAGCATAATGGAAAATTACCAAGTAATTCGCCCGCGTAACCTTTTAACCTTGAGTCTGTTTACGACACTGATACCAGTCAGTTCTATGGCTGGCAGCGAAAAGGAAGGTTGATGAATCAACTTGATATATGGCGGACGACAATGTACACACGGTCCGGTTTCGGAAAAAAGTTACGACAACAACATTGTTTTGATTCATCCTCCGGTCTCTTAAATGCATTTAAAATGCTTTTAAGCATTACCAAAATGATATTTGATGTATGAAAGTACCATAATGAATAATTAATTCTATGTAACAAGGTTTTGTTCAGTTCTGCCTGACCGATGTAGTGTATCTTATTACGTCGACAACAAGAATCTCATGGTTAATAGTGATTGACATGCTGTACCCATGAAAATGAAATGGGTTTGAACAATTAAGATGTCTGAAAGTACGTGGGAACAATATGAACTTTAAAATATATATATGATGTATAATTTATTCTCAAATTGTTTGTGTGTAACAAGTGAAATCGGGACACAATTTTCACCATGTCCAGTGTTACACCTGTGCCCGATTTATTCATGAATACAAAAATCCAGTTCAATTAAATGTTTATGATTGTTCAGACATTGTTAACAGAAATGTCCTGTGATTGTTTTTGCATGAAGACAGTAGTTGAAACACCTGAATCAAATTGTATAGATGCATTGAGTCTGCAAAAGTGTAACTTGGTGTCTTTTATTGGGGTCTATATTGGTGTCCTGTTACACATTTTGTGTCCAGTTACATCGTACTTGGTGTCTCGTTACATCATACTTCCACTTGGCACTAATTGCTAAATATCGAACTAAATAACCAGTTTTACATTTGAAACAATTAAACTAAACCTGGTAATTCATTTAAGTAGACTTAATAGATGCAAGAAACTAATTTGACCATAAATAAATGAATTTATAGTATAGTGTCCAGTGTTACTAACAGTGAAATTTAAAAATCACATTCCTTTATACATAAATCTAGAAACTGTTAATATTTTTAACAATATAATAACATTAAATAGTGTAGTAACCTAATAAAGCATAAAATTTAACAAGTATTGAATATTAAAATAGAGGACACCAAAGGGTTTGTGATGTAACACAAATTCCCGGACTCCATATTATGGCTCATATTAAAAGTGTTTAACCCTTTTCTCCATAAGCATTTTCTTGGACACTTACAAATTGAAAGCATTAATACACCACTTATCAGCAATGGGTGAATTATGTTTATATTTACTGACTGTTTTCAAAGGCCTTTTGTGATTGATGTGAGAAAAAGAGTATCTATCGAGTAAAAGGTTGAGATTAGAACACTAGTAAAACGTTATTTTATATGGCATTCTGTACACTAAGTCTTATTTTCACTTATTTTTCAATGTTGCTTTGCACATCTTTTGCATTTTCTCCACATTTAGCTCTATACACTATGGTAACTTATTATTTGAGAGACTTTGGAACTGCATACAATGATAGAGAGCATTGACAGGAATTGGACAGTACAAGAATTTGTTTGGTGTGGGGATTGGCCAACATGGCTCTTGTTTTCATGATATCAGTAATGTTTAAATATATAATTACAAAGGAATACCTATGAAAAAACTTTTTTTATATTTTGCAGAAATATGGATGTGAAACCTTTGAAAAGGCCAGTAATAAAATCTGAACCAGATGATGAAAAAGAATTGGGTCCACCTAGGAAAAAAATAAAAACTACGGGAGCTCCAAAAGAGAAGAAAGTAGGAATAAAAACTGGAATAGCATCTACAAATAAAAGGAAAGTGACAGTTAAAACTGAAGATGAACCTGATGCATGCCAAAATGCTAATAAATCAAAAAGTGAACTTTCTACAAATTCGCGAAACAAAACACATTTATCTGGCATGTCATGGGAGGCCCATAATGTGGTTGGCTTCACCATTTGTGTTGAGGATAGGTTTGCAAGGAATGTTGTTAAACTATTAGACGAAGGTTGTACCATACCGTTCATAGCGAGGTACAGGAAAGAACAAACAGGTGGAATGGAAGTACATAAAATAAGGGATGCTTGCACTCTTCTCCAGGAACTAAGGTAAAGTACTGTTTAGTAAATAATGGTTATATACAGACACTCAGTTAATATTGTGCTTAGAGGTGGCAAAACCTGGCATAAATTTATTTCATCCATACAGGTGTGTTTTAAATTTTATCGGCCAGTAGATGAAATCGAAGTGTCCATACTTTTGAGATAATTTCATTTAAAACGGAACAAATGACAATGAAGTATTTACAAAATGAAAATTTTTTTTAATGCCAGAAATCGAAATGATGTCAGATAACATATTTTGTTTGAAACATAAAATGAGCCATTATTGCTTTTCATCTTTTTTTTTGTTTATAACTGGTACTGAAAAATTCCTTTGTATTTGAAAATGTACAATACAGACAACTTGGACATTGGATTTCGCCAGCCCTGCTGCCATGATACTTCAACATCGAGTAAAGCAGGTATGCAGAAACCTTGGGTAAAATTCATGTACAGAAGCTTTGGTAGTACATATGTACATAATGTAATGGATCTGGGTAATACCGGTATACTAGTAAAACACTGACCTTTATAGAAATGTCTCTATAGAAACCTGCAATATCTCGCACTATAGCCGTTCTGCAGATGTATGCGTATAGTTCATTAATGTTTTACTAAACATTCTTATGATGTAAACTTATAAGGAAACATGACTGGGTCCAATCTTGAATTTATAATACCGTTTCTACTCACGTATTAGATGCATTTGTGTATATCGCGCACCCATGTTTTAAGACCAAGAACTAAGGGAAAAAATACAATTCTTCTATATATATATGAATAGAGCGCATCATAAGTGACAATTTCGAGGTAGTGACAATTTTAAAGTTTCTCAAGAGAATGCCGTTTATTTTTTTAATCTACATTTTATACACACTCAAAAAACTTGATGCTTCTCATCACTGTCTCAATACATACTCAGAGTTGTCAACACTTGCTCATGCAATTAAGGTGTCAACTAATATCCAAAAGCCAAATGGCAGCACCTGCTTTCAATACTCCAAAATGACCGGTGACACTGGTACATGTCTTTTTTTTAAAAAAATCTTACAATATTTGTTTTAATCATAACGAAATACTGCATATTATATTGGATTTTATTTTATAAACATAAACTACTACAAACCGCACAAACAAAAGATACTGGGTGTCGTCTAAAAATGTTTGATTTTCAACCAATGAACAGTCATCTCTTTGACGTTCACCCCATCATGCTTCGTCATCGCTAACATATTTTCGTTAGAAAATCAATAAAAGATTCATCAATTTGCAAAAACACAATTGTTTTGCATCCTTTGAAATTAAATACATACAGTAAGCGCGTCATGTTGATTCCATCAGATAAATACGTCACAGTCACCTAATCATGAAATGTCCACTCAAAGCCAGACTGGTTTACACTAAAGTAAACATTACGGAATCGAGGGAATATGTAATAAATAAATGTGAACCAGTCTGTGTTTTTATTTTGCGATTGGATATGTCTATAACTGCCGTCTATAACGCTGACAAAAATTATTTTTGACCTTGTGCCAATGTGGGATGTCGTCACTCTGGCAGTTTCTTGCGTCATTTTATGTAGCATTCTATTTCACTATGTGGAAAAGTATCTATGTAACGAACATGATTTTCTTAAAACAGCGTGAACACTTTATTAATTGTCAATCGTATAACAGTACAGCGACTTAAAATCGGTGTTTAGATAAATAGATCAGTTAATTGGAGAGCTGTGAAGCAGGCCATGCGTCACCTGGTTGTTTTATCACACATTTACAAGCAGAGGAACGGTGCCCAAGGAATTTTTTTTCATGGATAATTCGAGATTAAAACTTATAACAAAGAAATAAATTAAAGCTACAGGTATGACAATTTATAGACTCTAAATAACAGAGAGCAATCATTATTTTACTTAATCTTTTAAAACATAGATGGGAAATTATTGGAAATAGAAAATTTACATAAAAAAAATGAAATCTTCTGTACTTATGTATATTGCGCATTTCTTTTTGAAAATAACGCGCCTAATATGTGAGTAGACACGGTGTAATAATGTACTTAATACCATTGTGATAGTGTCTTATATGGATTTGTAACAAAATGCATTTTTTTATATAATGATTCCTTGTGGTTTCAGGGCTGTTGAAACGAAGGTAGCATCCATTAAAACCACTCTAGCGGAGCAAAGTAAAATGACGCCTGCCTTGAATGCTGCATTCAGCAATGCTCAGACTATGGCTGAAGTGGAATGTTTAGTAAGTATGAAATATGTACAGTATGGCTGAAGTGGAATGTTTAGTAAGTATAAAATATGTACAGTATGGCTGAAGTGGAATGTTTAGTAAGTATAAAATATGTACAGTATTGGCTGAAGTGGAATGTTTAGTAAGTATAAAATATGTACAGTATGGCTGAAGTGGAATGTTTAGTAAGTATAAAATATGTACAGTATGGCTGAAGTGGAATGTTTAGTAAGTATAAAATATGTACAGTATGGCTGAAGTGGAATGTTTAGTAAGTATAAAATATGTACAGTATGGCTGAAGTGGAATGTTTAGTAAGTATAAAATATGTACAGTATGGCTGAAGTGGAATGTTTAGTAAGTATAAAATATGTACAGTATTGGCTGAAGTGGAATGTTTAGTAAGTATAAAATATGTACAGTATGGCTGAAGTGGAATGTTTAGTAAGTATAAAATATGTACAGTATTGGCTGAAGTGGAATGTTTAGTAAGTATAAAATATGTACAGTATGGCCGAGTTAAAAAAATATATGGAAGGAATAGAAAAATTTTAGTGTACATGTTTCACCCATTTGTCTATCTGTAGAAGAAGTCTTGTCTGGAGTGTAATTTGCTCCTTTATGCACAAGTTTCTTTCAAATTTTCCATAGTTGTTGTAATGTATTGAGTGCAAGACTTAGTGGTGTACCTTATATATGTCAAGGTCACACTGAGGTCTGAAGTATTTAAAAAGGCCTAATATAGAAAGTGGTATTTGTATACAGTCAGTTACTGTCTCATTTTTATTGAGCAATTTTGAAACAGCTGAGCACAAATGATTGGAATGATATGATGATCTGTCAAGCACAAGACCAAGACTTGTAACTCGTAGGTCATTTTTAAATGTAGGTCAGATGAACAAATAAGGTCATACATGTATAGAAAGTTGGATAAGGTTTTATCCAGCCCATAATACCATCATTGGTGTACAAAACACATCCAAACATTTTGTATAATTGCTGCCCATGGCGTGATGCACACAATTGAGATCTACATCTTAGAGGTTACACTTGGAAATCAAACATGAAAGAGGCCTTACCTTGTTATGCACGCATAAAATGTGATAATTTGTATTGTTTCTTACTGTGTCATACACTGAAAAATTCTGAAATCGCTTTACTCAGCATGACATGACAATGTGTCGCAAACAAGACCTAGGTCTGTAGCTCATAGGTCAAGGTCACAGGTAGAGGTCAACTTAAATGCACAGACCTCTTTTACACTTTTTATAGTTGCTACCCATGTATAGAAGACCATATGTTTTAACAATTATATAATTTACATTGTTATTAATAACCATTTTTGTACATTTCTTCCATAGTTCGCCCCATTCAAGCCTGGTCATAAAGGCAGTCTGGCAGAACGAGCTAGGGCCCTAGGCTTGGAAGCTCTCGCTATGAAATTTATGGCAGGATATGGCTGTCTGATGGAGCTAAATAGCTTTATCAATAAAGACGAAGATGGTTTGTCCTTGTCTTTTTATTTTTTACCTATAAAAAATGTTAACTTTTGTGAAATAAAATTAAAATTAATGTTGACCTCAGTGGTGTATCTAGTATCTACTGTTTAAAAATACTGGTCGACCTGGTGTAAGTTTAATATTACTGAAGAATGAAGTATCAAGTCCTTTGTCTGCTACATGATGTTTCAGTGTGGCAACATTATAACATTCTAAGTAGGTAACAACATGATAATTGTTATAATGTAGACGCTGTCACCTAACATTGTTTGAACTTGTTCCTGTCGACAAGGATGACCAGTAAATGGAGAACCAACAGCTTCAATTTAAGTTGTATACATATCGACGATGATCAGATTCATGCATCTATAAATTGCACAGACTAGTCTCAGAAGATTGTAAATATATGTAAATCTACTTGTATTTGTTTGGGAAAAATTGAACAGACTTAACATTATGCAAGAAATAGAATCATTCATGGGTATGCAGAGATTCCAATCCATTTTATAGGAATTTCTGCAGAGCCTAGGCCCGACAGTTCTCCTAAAAAAACTGAAACCTCATTTTGAACATGTTACAATTAGTACAGGATTTTTTTTATTAATACCCTACTTAGAGTTATCTCCCTTTTTGACACACTATTAATTTTATCAGCTGGCCCCCAGTCACAACAACAAAGAAAGTAAGAGTAGATTAGGAACCCTTATTATGTACTTTAAAGAATAGAACAACAAAATCTAGCCACTTGTTTTAGTTTTATGTTCTCCTTTGGTTTGGTAGTCTCCGATATGTGGTGTTTAATGTACACAAAGTTTGCTTTTTAAAGTCATTCAGCCTTACGAATGACTGACAAGACACATTAATTATTTTAAAGATCTTAATCATAATTTTGTTCATGTTACTTCCTTTAATAAAAAGAGAATATATTTATCTTAACATAATTGTATTAAGTATATATCGTATTAATTATCATATGGCTTGTATATGAATATTTTTTCATTTTGTATCCTGTGATATGTGTCATAAAATTTGGATAATTTGGAGGTGGTATGATATACAGTTAGACAGTTGTTGGTTCCCATCGGCTTATACAAAAAAAAATGTGTTTTATGTTCTTAATGACGGCTATCAGAGGTGTAGGGATATACTGGAAATACCTTTTTTTTACAGGTTTGTCCAGTGTTTCCAAGGTAAAGGATGGGTTGAAACATATCATAGCTGATGTTGTGCACAAGAACACAAAAGTCATGGAGAAAATCAGAGTATTGTAAGTATGATTGACACAATGTTTGTCATGTTTATGTTTATTTATATCAAGGGTTATAAATAGTAGAAAAAGGATAAGAAACATGCATGTCCATTTTTTTTTTTAGAGCATATCCAGTTTTATTGGTGTAAGAAGACCTCAGAATGAATCTGAATAGACAATGTTTGTCATGTTTATGTTTATTTATATCAAGGGTTATAAATAGTAGAAAAAGGATAAGAAACATGCATGTCCATTTTTTTTTTTAGAGCATATCCAGTTTTATTGGTGTAAGAAGACCTCAGAATGAATCTGAATAGAACCACTGTCCTTTTGCAAGTAACTGGCAAATATTTTCACATGAAGTTTTTGGAGCAAGCAGGACTCAAACCTATGATGTGAGCAGTGAGAGGCGAATGATCTTGAGATGGCACCTCGGACCACTCAGTCACAGAGGACCCTTTGCATTCGGTAAAATAGCTTTAGAAGGATGAATTATTTGACAAATTATTCATGCAAAATTTACAGGTTTGGCCTTACAGCCCTCAAACTTTGCAGGATTGTTAGTCTTGGTAAGTCGATGACTCCTATTCAGTTTGAGGTTGGCAGGTCAAAGGTTAAGGTCACTATGGCTACTTACAGAAAATCGGTGTCCAACTGATAACTCTGGAATGGTTTGGCCATATCTCAAACTTTGCAGGGTGGTTTGTCTTGGTAAGTAGATGACCCATATTCATTTTGGGATCAGTTGAGTTAAAGGTGAAGGTCAACATAACTTACAAAATGTCTGATATCTTGTCAAACATTTATTGTCTACTTTTCTCCATAATTATTTTCAAAAGTCATTTATGTTTAACACAAATTTATCTAGATGTTATATCAGTTCATAGGCAGTACTTTTTTAATATTTCAGAACATCATTTATTACACACCAGAGGGTTACCTACAATTCTTAAATATTGTTTTTAAGTGGTTCCCCTGTCGGTCCTTTTGATTGTTCATTTGTCCTAGGTAAAAAAATATGGTTTCTGATAAATACCAACTGAAGGGGTCTTATTATATCTAATTGATAATTTGTGTGTAGCCGTATAATTATAAAATACATCATTGTAACATGTGAAGTTTGATATTTGTCAAACTTTGGAGGAGTTATGGCTCCTTTTTTATTTAATTTTCGGTAAAAAGTTAGATACTGATCAGTAGCTGGGACATTCCTGTAGACATACATTTCTAGTTACTTAATAAAATGCATTGTAGCTACATAAGTTATGAGTTTTACATAAAATTAGTTTTTAGATTTTATGATAGACTATATGATTTTAGGAGCAGGGTTGATTGGATAGTGTTACACACAAGCAAATCTAAGGCTAAAGCACCAACTCCTAAACCAGGTGAAAAACCAGTGCCAGAACACAAATATCAGTTGTATTTTGATTTCAAAACTGGTATTGGAAGGATACAGTCACATCAGGTAAAAATATCAACTTTCCTCTTTCATGTTTGACACTTGGTTTAAAAGCATGTATTTTATGACAATCCTACCCTTTGGTTAACAATTTAACTTATGATATGATCTGCCTTGTTTGAATCTTGGTTGGTAAATTGACATGGGGAATGGAAGACATTGTAATGGGAGTAAGTCACTTATGATGATAGTTCATTACAATTGTACTGAAGACATGAAATGAAATGAAATGTCCAAATGTGGTTTAAAAAGTGACCATTTTTTATCTTTTAGAAACTTACTGTTAAACCAAATGGTGGTGGAAGTATTAAGTCAACCCACGATTAACAAGTTTCTTATTTAATACTGTTCTAAAACCAATATACCGCAGCAGTGGTCTAGTGGTAGAGCATCTGCCTTTACTAGCAGAAGGTCGTGGGGTTCTATCTCTAGCCTGGCCATACCAAACATTTCAAAATACTTGAAAAATGGTAATAGAAGCTTACTCGCTTGGCACTCAGCATTAAGAGGATAGTTCTTGGTTTTATCAACCTGGTGTCGTTATAATGTGACTGGGCGGGGTATCATACCGTGTGTCTGCAGCATGATACTCCAGTATGGCAGCACTCAGATTACTGTCTCAAGTAGATTGGCTAAACACTGTACAACAACATTAAAACCAATACATGTATAAGTTATAACCTCCAGACTCTACTGAAACGCATCTAAACCTCTGAACAGGGGCTTCCTGCTCTATCCCACTTAACCTATATTTTTATATCCAGATCAAGAGTTACAGTATTATGCATTGGCAATCTCTGTGACAATATTAACTTCTACTACCATAATAGATAATGCCAGACAGGTTTACATGTATGGTTAACAATACCGCCTGTTCAATTGTTTTAAATGCATATTAAAAAAAACCTATGTTTTCTAGTTGTAGACACAAATTTAGTCTTGAGTTAAAGTGACACTTATCTTTCACAGGTTCTTGCCATTAACAGAGGAGAGCACCAGAAAGTTTTAGTAGTAAAAGTGGAAATACCAGATGGTCTTCACAGACAGATGATCTCATGTTGCCAGCAGCAAATTATGCATGGGAGAATGACACAGCAGTGTAGACAACTGGTTGAAGAAAGTATAGAGGATGCATATACCAGACTAATACATCCCCAGATCTCTCGACTTGTCAGGTAAGTATAAGACAGTGTATTTAACTGTTAAAGAAAGCAAAGAGGATGTATATGCCTGACTAATGTACATTTTAAATAGCAGAGTGAGAATATTTGTGTTTTTTATGAGACATAAGTGTTACTTTAAGGCGGAGGCAACAAATAAATGTTAAGATTTTATGTTAGCTCTGTTTCTTAGAAAATCAGTTACCAAATGTGGTCCATAGTTGAAAAGTGAGTAGTTTTACTCAAAACCATGCAGCATTTGTTCTGGCAACCATGAGGTTGACATTATTGAATTAATTACTTATTCTTAACTTTTGCTTTCAGAAACTGTTTGGCCTAGAGTCAGCAAATTTGGTTCATAGTTGTGTTTTGGGTAGTATTGTTGCGAGCCGGCTACTTCTCAGGTGGTTGAAGATCTAGGTAGTGATTTAAACTATTAAATCACTGGTTCAAGTATAAACTAAGGCAGACTCCGCTTTAGATATCTCAATTAAATAAAATAAGAAAGCAAAAGAGTAAACAAGATTATGCTCAATTTTCTATACTTTAATTGTCAATCAGGTAATCATTAATAATTTACAAGTGTGAGTTGCATAAATAATAATACTACAAAATGCCAACTTAATTCACTTAAAATAGACCTTTATAAATCAGCTTCCTAAAAACGCCTATAAGTCTGCTATATTTATTACACTATGCTTAGGGCTAATTCATAAAATGTGTTAAATTAGAAGCTTTAGAAATTAAAAGTAATGAGTACTAACTAAAACTTCCAAAGAAAGAGACACGGAACTTCAGGTGTATTTATAAAGAAAATGTGCAGAGACCAGAATTCAGTTTGCACTGACTATTTATACATAAACTGATCCCGCAAATAAAAGTGCTGGAATCCCACAACATAATAGTAAGGACTCCCGAATAATGACGTCGTGAATAAAATATGTGGGAAATCCCGCATAAAAAACTGTGGGAACATCGTCCAGCAAATAACGGGAACTCGGAATAATTCCTACTATTCCAAAAATGCACGGTACCATCAACTTTAAACCAGTGATTAAACATGATGATAACTGACTAGATAAGGTAAAAAACTTTGAGTGAAATAATGATAGCAAAGATTTAACTTATTTAAGTAGACTTAGCTTATAGAAATGGTTATTACCTGCACCACTTGCGTATACACAAATGTAAACAATAGCACATTTTACCGGAATACCCGAGCATAACAGTATTTCCAGTAATCAAAACCATGCAGCACTTTTTCAGTAACCTTGACCCTTATGGGTCATAGCTGTGATATGAGTATTACTTGAAACCATGCAGAAATTTTTCCGTTGACCTTGACCTCTATGGATGAATTTCACTGTAGCAGTGTAGTTTATATTGCTTTCAGTTATATTGCTGAAGAAGTAGGATCTAATTTTTGTTATACAAGACAGGTTATATGCTATCAAGGGCAAACAGACAATCAGTTAACCTAACTTTTGTTATACAAGACAGGTTATATGCTATCGAGGGCAAACAGACGATCAGTTAACCTAACTTTTGTTATACAAGACAGGTTATATGCTATCGAGGGCAAACAGACGATCAGTTAACCTAACTTTTGTTATGCAAGACAGGTTATATGCTATGGAGGGCAAACAGATGATCAGTTGACCTAACTTTTGTTATGCAAGACAGGTTATATGCTATCGAGGGCAAACAGACGATCAGTTAACTTAACTTTTGTTATGCAAGACAGGTTATATGCTATCAAGGGCAAACAGACGATCAGTTAACCTAACTTTTGTTATGCAAGACAGGTTATATGCTATGGAGGGCAAACAGACGATCAGTTAACCTAACTTTTGTTATGCAAGACAGGTTATATTCTATCGAGGGCAAACAGATGATCAGTTAACCTAACTTTTGTTATGCAAGACAGGTTATATGCTTTCGAGGGCAAACAGACGATCAGTTAACCTAACTTTTGTTATGCAAGACAGGTTATATGCTAGCGAGGGCAAACAGAAGATCAGTTAACCTAACTTTTGTTATGCAAGACAGGTTATATGCTATCGAGGGCAAACAGACGATCAGTTAACCTAACTTTTGTTATGCAAGACAGGTTATATGCTATCGAGGGCAAACAGACGATCAGTTAACCTAACTTTTGTTATGCAAGACAGGTTATATGCTATGGAGGGCAAACAGACGATCAGTTAACCTAACTTTTGTTATGCAAGACAGGTTATATGCTATCGAGGGCAAACAGACGATCAGTTAACCTAACTTTTGTTATGCAAGGCAGGTTATAATCTATCGAGGGCAAACAGACGATCAGTTAACCTAACTTTTGTTATGCAAGACAGGTTATATGCTATCGAGGGCAAACAGATGATCAGTTAACCTAACTTTTGTTATGCAAGACAGGTTATATGCTATCGAGGGCAAACAGACGATCAGTTAACCTAACTTTTGTTATGCAAGACAGGTTATAATCTATCGAGGGCAAACAGACGATCAGTTAACCTAACTTTTGTTATGCAAGACAGGTTATATGCTATGGAGGGCAAACAGACGATCAGTTAACCTAACTTTTGTTATGCAAGACAGGTTATATGCTATTGAGGGCAAACAGACGATCAGTTAACCTAACTTTTGTTATGCAAGACAGGTTATATGCTATCGAGGGCAAACAGACGATCAGTTAACCTAACCTCTCTTTCCTGGAATCTTGAAAGGTTAACTTGTACTCGAGCACTTCCATCTTTGCAAATAACTGATTACTGTCAAGAAGACTGGCCAGGTGGGGATATTTGAACTCGTGACCCCTGGATTGATAGTCGAGACACATTACTGACTGAGCTAACTGACCTTGACTCACAAGTTTTAAGAAATTATGTGCTATGTAAACTATTTGTTTAACATAAATGAAAACTTATAACTTTATTTCCAGGCTCTAAGTAAAAAAGTGTGACAACTTCAAAATAAATCGATGCATTCCAAGTTTTATTGCTGCAGGTCCAACCTGACAAAGGATGCTGAGAAGGAGTCGATATTGGTGTTCACCAGTAACCTGAAGAACCTCCTGCTGACTGCCCCACTGAAGGGCCAGTCTATTCTGGCCATTGACCCAGGGTATCTCAATGGATGCAAAACAGCTGTTATCTCAAAAACTGGTAAATTATCTTTAAAACTGGTATGGTACATTATCTCTAAAACTGGTATAGTACATTATCTCTAAAACTGGTATGGTACATTATCTCTAAAACTGGTATGGTACATTATCTCTAAAACTGGTATAGTACATTATCTCTAAAACTGGTATGGTACATTATCTCTAACTGGTATAGTACATTATCTCTAAAACTGGTATGGTACATTATCTCTAAAATTAGTATGGTACAATTATCCTATTAGTCAAACTTGGGACTCAAAAAAATTTAAACCATCTAAATATAACATAAAATTATTTGTAGAAGTATGTGATTTTGAAGATTTTCTGTTAAACAGTTGTTAAAATTACTTTTTTGTTTCTGCAAGTGAATATAGTAATTTACTTGTTTAATTGTTGTTATATGGATTTCCATTATTTGGTTTGTTAACTCTGAATTTGATGCTCAGGTTCAGGATATTGATGAGTTTAGCATGATATTTTTATAGTACATTTACTTTCCTATGACTGTTCTACCTTTTGGCACTGCTGTTTGTATGGCTGGGCCATTATTGGTGAAGAATATTGTATAGACAGTCTAACCTGTATTAAGCAGCCGTCCAAGGGGAATAGCCAAACTGGCTGCTTAACACAGGTAGCTGTTTAAAAAACGGTCCATATCTTTACTGAAAAAAAACTGAAGTTATGATGTTTATTATGACAAACAGTGGTAACACATGCATGATACATGCCTGTAAGTTATTTGGAAATATGTACTGGGGGTAAATGAGAAAAATCCACAGGAAGAAAATATTTGAACTGACAGTATTTTATTTAGAAGTACATATAAATAAATAATTTATATTATTTAATTGAAAAAAACATTATATTTCATTTAGCATAAAATAAGTCCATATGAATTTTTCATTTAGCCGACGCCGTAAAATCCAGTAAAAATGTTTAGCTGGTTTTCTTCCATTATCTCTCAGTTACATAAGGATAAATTCTGATTCTGTGTTATACTGATACTTTTTCAAAAAATTCAGACGTTAAACCACTCTTACACTTTCATCCAAAGTCAAACACTTTTTTTTCGCAGCAGATATTGTGTAAGACATACATCGAGTCAATTGCAAATAAAGAAAAAATATGATATGAAAAAATATGTTTTTCCATTGCATTTGCACTCACTTTCATAGCCGATAAAATTTAATTTAATTATATTTTAAACAAACTGACCAATTGCAAGTATCTTTTTGATCTTACCCAATTCGATAATTGTGCATAAACACCTCAGTGAAATTTGCTTCCAATGTGTTTACACGCATCATAAACCTAAATAAAACTACCGTAAATACACCCGCTTAAACAGTCATGTACCCAGCCTAGGGAACAGTTTCGCTTACAAATTAAAGTCATGAATCTTGCTATTCTATTTGTTTATTAGACCGTATATATGCAAGCTCGTTCTGGGTAAAGTAGTGTGTTTTTGTAACAGAAGCAGAAGCTGGATTATACAATATGATTGGAATAGCGGCCAGCCAAAAGGTGTGACCGCTAAGCGATAAGGGTCGGCCATTACATCTGACTGCTTACAGGGTTTTGTTTGGGATGAAATAGACTGACCGCGTTAAAGAGGTGACAGTTTAATACATGTACTTTATATAGGCAATTTACGAAGAGGGATTTTGAAGTGGCCGCTTAACACAGGTGACCGCTTATAAGAGGTGGCCACAAGGATAAGTTAGACTATATTGTCTTTATCGGTTAAAGTTTGTTTGGCATAACTTGAATGTGTCCCATTTTTTGTTGCCCAAATTGGATTTGTGACTTCCTTTTAGTTCAAAATAATGAACTTAAATCTCATCATTAGCGAGAGCCTTTTGTACTGTACTATGGATAGAGATTATGAAGTGTTTTGGCTGGTGTTACCCTGGCATTCATTTACTCAACCATCAAATGGGGTATCAATCTTGCATTTACCTTTCTAACTTTAAGGTGTGTTTTCAAATGTCATGAACTTTTGCTAAAAACAAGTTTGTCATTTGCACTATCTTAACGTGTATTTAGTGCTCTTTTTATGCTTCCCCAAAGTGGGGAAGCATATAGTCGCCGCTTCATCCGTGCGTGCGTGTGTCCGTCAGTGCATCACCAAATTCTTGTCCGGGCTATTTCTACTATTTCTCTTCTGGTTGGAATTTTTAGAACTTGTTAGGATGCATCACTACCAAGTGGAGATGTGCAAACTATCTTTTTATTCTGGTTTGATGATTTTTACGGAGTAATAGCCCTTTGATTCTGTATGTGACCAAATTCTTGTCTAGGCTATTTCTCTACAACCCATTGTTGGAATTTTATGAAACTTGCTATGATGCATCACTACCAAGTGGAGATGTGCATAATATCTTTGTGTTCTGGTTCGATGATTTTTTCACGGAGTTATGGCCCTTTAATTGAGTCTGTGACCAAATTCTTGTCCGGGCTATTTCTCTACAACCTCAGGTTGGAATTTTATGGAACTTGCTAGGATGCATCATTACCAAGTGCAGATGTGCATAATATTTTTGTGTTCCGTTTCAATGAATTTTACGAGTTATTGCCCTTTGATTCTGTCTGTGACAAAATTCTTGTCTCTACAACCCAATGCTGGAATTTTATGAAACTTGCTAGGATGCATCACTACCAAGTGGACATGCACATAATATCTTTGTGTTCCGGTTCGATGATTTTTCACAGAGTTATGGCCCTTTAATTGAGTCTGTGACCAAATTCTTGTCCGGGCTATTTCTCTACAACCTCAGGTTGGAATTTTATGGAACTTGCTAGGATGCATCATTACCAAGTGCAGATGTGCATAATATCTTTCTGGTTCATTTCGATGATTTTTAGGAGTTGTTGCCCTCTGATTCTGTCTGTGACCAAATTCTTGTCTGTGCTTTTTCTCTACAACCCATTGTTGGAATTTTATGAAACTTGCTAGGATGCATCAATACCAAGTGGACATGCACATAATATCTTTGTGTTCCAGTTCATTGATTTTTCACAGAGTTATGGCCCTTTAATTGAGTCTGTGATCAAATTCATGTCTGCACTATTTCTCTACAACCTCAGGTTGGAATTTTATGAAACTTGCTAGAATGCATCATTACCAAGTGCAGATGGGCATATTGTCTTTATGTTTCGGTTCGATGATTTTTCACGGAGTAATGGCCCTTTGATTCTGTCTGTGACCAAATTATTGTCCACGCTATTTCTCTACAACCCCATGTTGGAATTTTATGAAACTTCGTGGATGCATCACTGCCAAGTGGAAATGCGCATATTGTATTTGTGTTCCGGTTCGATGATTTTCACAGAGTTATGGCCCTTTGATTGAGTCTGTGACCAAATTATTGTCCGTGCTATTTCTCTACAACCTCAGGTTGGAATTTTATAAAATTTGCTATGTTTGTATTCCATTTCGATGATTTTTCACAGAGTTATGGCCCTTTCATTCTGTCTGTGACCAAACTCTTCTCTGCTCAATTTCTTTACAACCTCTGGTTGGAATTTTATGAAACTTGCTAGGATGCATGATTACCAGGTGGAGATGTGCATATTGTCTTCATGACACTATTTCCCTACAACCTCTGGTTTTAATTTTATAAAACTAGCTAGGATATGTACATATTGTCATTTTGTTCTGGTTCAATGATTTGCGAATGAGTTCTGTCAAGTGCAGAACCACATATTGTTCCTGCTATGTAGTTTGGTATTTTTCAACCAAGTAGCCATCAGCACTAAGGGAATATGATACAGAGTCAAACACTCACTTGGGAGCATCCATCATTTCCATCGATATTTTCTTGTTTGAGGATATTGCAGTTTGTCTTTTTCATTATGATTAGTTGTCCACCTTTTAAGAAGACCTGAGCAAGCAGCAGTCTTGATTTCAATTTAACAACACATCTAAAATAATTCTGAGAGACATTTGACCCTCCCCATAGTTGTCACACACCTCTTGATGAATGTCTTTCAATTTCAAACCAAGCAGGGGCCTACCTGTTGTGAGATCCTACTTTCTAACACATTTTCAGCTCCCTTGCCAGTCATTGTTTATAGTGTAATGAGTATGCTATGAGACATGTACATTGTTTGGCAGTTATGTAGATGAAATTTGGCATATGTGTGCATGCATATACATATACTCTAAGGCAATTTGTAAGATATTGGACTCCTTAAAAACGAAGGTCATATAGTTTAATTGGTTACATTTGTCTTAAAACTCTACATTAAAGTCTTGATGCAAGGTCTGATTTACTGTACCAATTGTACAAGTTAAAACATTAAGTCATCATCTTTCATATTTGGTCAAGTTCTTCATGAGAAACTAGTTCAATATTTTCTATTTGTGAATCAGTAAACTTAATTTTAGGTCAAGTCTGTGATACAGCAATTATCTACATGGTTGCCCAAAATATGAACAAAAAACATGCCAGGAATCAGCTACAAGATCTCATCATCAAGCACAGGTATTTTGTACTGTTAAGATTTATGTTTATACTAACTCATTATGTCTTCTCTGCTTTGGGGGAGATATTGTGTTTTGTTTGGATGTTGTTCCTTCCATCACTAATTGTGACTGCTCTATAACATTTAAATGCATGAAGGGATTTTTAAATATCTTGCCTTTAATGTTTGCTGTATTGAGACTATATGCAGAATGCACTTTAATGTTTGCTATATTGAGATGATAATTATGCAGAATACACTTTAATGTTTGCTATATTGAGACAATATGCAGAATGCACTTTAATGTTTGCTATATTGAGACAATATGCAGAATGCACTTTAATGTTTGCTATATTGAGACAATATGCAGAATGCACTTTAATGTTTACTATATTGAGATGATATGCAGATGCGTTGTCAGTTCAAGATCAATGTGGCACTGAGAGGTCAAAGGTCAAAAGGTATCCATCATTTCATGTCCAACCATATCTTTTTAACCAGTTGTGAAATTTTGAAAATACTTTGTATAAATATTTTCTATATCAAAATGATGTGCAGAGTATGCGTCCGTCCATTTTTCTGTCCATCTATTTGTCTGTCTGCCATTGTAGGGTTAACTATACCCAAAGATACAAAGTATATGTGGGCTAGATAGGAGTCACACTCGTCAGTCTGTGGACAATTTTTGTGATCACTTTTTCTCAGCAACCATTGGCCGGAATTCAGTGGAACTTCACAAGGGTGACTGGTACCAATCCCAGTTGTGCATATTGTCGGCATGTTGCATGTGAACAATTTTTCAATGAATTATGACCCTTTGAATTTTTCATACATATTTTTTGTGATCACTATTTCTCGGCAACAATTGGTTGGAATTCAATGACACTTCACAAAAGTGATTGGTACCAAGCTTATTTGTGCATATTGTCAGCAAGCTGCGCCTGAATAATTTTTAAAGGAGTTGTGATCCTTTGAATTTTTGAGACATTTTTAGCGTGACTATTCAGAGAATAAAGAGAGCTATTGTACTCACCCGAGTGTCAGCATCACACCTTGGTTAAAGTTTTGCATGCAAGTCCCTATCTCGGTAACCATTACATGTATTGGCTTGAAACTTTACACAAGCCTTCCTAATCATCAACACTACTACACTAACTAAGTTAGATAACTCTTGCATGAATATAATGTAAATTATTGCCCTTGTTTGACTTAGAAATTGTGGTTAAAGTTTTGCATGCAAGTACCATCAAGTCCATATTACACCAGCCACTCAATGTATTTGATTGAAACTTTATATATGGCTTTGTAGCCATGAAACCAACTAAATTAATCAAGTCAGATAACTCTTGATAGATATTTTGCAAATAAGGGCCTTTGTTTTACTTAGAAATTTTATAACTCAGCAGTCACTGCATGTATTTTATTGAAATTTCATACAAGATATTGCAGTTATAAGACCTACTCAATTTTGTCAATTTTGTAAGTTAGTTAACTCTAATCATCCGTCTCAATCAAATTTGTAGTTCTGTGACAAATATTTGAATAGTCGGGCACGCTGTCCCTCTGACAGCTCCTGTTTTTGTGGTCGCTGTTTCACTGGAATTCAATGACAATTAATAAAAATGATTGGTACCAAGCCTAATTGCGCATATCATCAGCATGTTCCACTGGGTTAAGTTTTTTAATGAGTTATGGCCCTTTGTGTGCTCAATTTGTGTATATCACAAAGTTTGGGACATTAGGGTTAGGTAGAAATTAATTTTCTTTATTTTTATGAAAAAAAAAAAAGTTTTTTTAAAATTATCCTTGTAACATTCCTGTTTTAAGTCAATCCATCTGTCCACCCAAAAAGATGACTCAAAGAGCTAGGTTTGTGAAACTTTGCATATGAATAGAGGGCAATAAAGAGATAATGCAGGTCATTTTATTTTTTCAGTTGAACATTAACTGTGGTTAACTGTGGACTTTGCTTGCAAAACTCCAGTGTCTTATTTTTTTAAGGCATGAAATTAGATACCAATATTATTTAAGTAATCAAATTTCAATTTTAATTTTAATTCAGGTTGTAAATTTGTTTATAAGACCTGTATTTGATATTTTCAGGGTACAAATTATTGCGATAGGAAATGGAAGTGCATGCAGGGAGACAGAGGCGTTTGTTTCTGACCTTATACAGGCATCATTCCCAAAACTTAAATACTGGTATGGTTTTTTTTGTATTGACTGCTTCACTGCTCAGTTTTTCAATAAGTATTTTATATTTCAGATTCTCATTGCTTAAAAAGTATTTTTAAAAATTTTGTTATTGCACCAACAATAATTTTCAAACTTTATTCCTCATTTTGGCTTGTTCAGAATTGAATTATTTTAGCCTTTTGTGTAAATTTAATTGAATTACACTGAATGTTAAATATGTTGATAAAACTTCTACAAATCTTGCTCTTCAAATCAATGAAACATGTCTACCAAAGACACTGTAATATATTTTTGTTTTCCAGCATTGTGAGTGAGAATGGAGCCTCTATATATAGTGTATCGGATATAGCCCAGAAAGAACTGCCGGACCTCGACCCTTCTTTGCGTGGAGCAGGTAAGTGTGATTTAGGGAGGTGCTTATTTGACCTTAACTAACCAACTTCACCATACATAACTGATTGAGCTCTTCTCATAAACCTCTGTTTATACTTTAACATCTGAGGTATACAGCCTTAAGAAATTTATTTCAGCAAGTTAATATAAGGAGCATCAATAAACTCAGAGGTTCACCTTAAACACTGCACTGAGTTGTGTGCATTAAATAATTGAGTTATGTACCATAAATTGATATGAGTTGTGTCTCTTAAACTATCTTGTTGTGTACCTTAAATTACTACTGAGTTGTGTCTCTTAAACTACTAAGTAGTGTACCTTAAATTACTACTAAGTTGTGTCTCCTAAACTACTGAGTAGTGCACCTTAAAGTACTACTGAGTTGTGTCTCTTAAACTACTAAGTAGTGTACCTTAAATTACTACTGAGTTGTGTCTCCTAAACTACTGAGTAGTGCACCTTAAAGTACTACTGAGTTGTGTCTCTTAAACTACTGAGTAGTTCACCTTAAAGTACTACTGTGTTTTGTCTCCTAAACTACTGAGTAGTGCACCTTAAATTACTACTGAGTTGTGTCTCTTAAACTACTGAGTAGTGCACCTTAAAGTACTACTGAGTTGTGTCTCTTAAACTACTAGGTAGTGCACCTTAAAGTACTACTGTGTTGTGTCTCCTAAACTACTGAGTAGTGCACCTTAAATTACTACTGAGTTGTGTCTCTTAAACTACTAAGTAGTGCACCTTAAATTACTACTGAGTTGTGCCTCCTAAACTACTGAGTAGTGCACCTTAAAGTACTACTGAGTTGTGTCTCTTAAACTACTAAGTAGTGCACCTTAAAGTACTACTGAGTTGTGTCTCTTAAACTACTAAGTAGTGCACCTTAAAGTACTACTGAGTTGTGTCTCTTAAACTATCTTGTTGTGTACCTAAAATTACTACTGAGTTGTGTCTCTTGAATAACTAAGTAGTGCACCTTAAATTACTACTCAGTTGTGTCTCTTAAACTATCTTGTTGTGTACCTTAAATTATTAGTGAGTTGTGTCTCCTAAACTACTAAGAAATGTACCTTAAATTACTACTCAGTTGTGTCTCCTAAACTACTAATTAGTGCACCTTAAAGTACTACTGAGTTGTGTGTTCTAAACCTCCAAGTGGTGCACCTTAAATTGCTATGAGTTGTGTGTCATAAACTTACAAGTGATGCACTTTCAGTTACTATGAGTTGTGTTTCATAAACTTCCAAGTGGTGCACCTTAAGTTGCTATGAGTTGTGTGTCATAAACTTCAGAGTTGTACACCTAATTGAGTTGTTCTCTTTGGGCTACAGAGACGTGCATCTTGGAGTATATTACTGAGCTTTGCATCTTTAATTACCAAGATGTTCTCAGTAAAATTACTGTGCCTTTAAAAACTGCCTTCTTAAACTTTTGGTTTTAGTGTTCAATAAGCTAGAAAAGTTGACTTTTTACCTGGCAAAATTATATTTCCTTGACTTAGCTAGATATAATCCAGTAATGGGATGCAGTATTATATATTGCCAATCTACAAAAAAATTAATCAGAAAATGTATCATAATGGTAACATAAAATGTAAAGAGAAACTGAATATCACAAATGCTATGAATAGCTACAGGTATTTACTTTTATATTTCATGCATTTGTTATGTCAAATGTATTTTTCATTTAAGATATAAATAGAATGAGTGGCACTTGTATAGTGAGTCAACATTGTGTTTATCAGATCATGTGCTTTATTCCACAGTGTCCATAGGGCGTCGGCTGTTGGACCCTCTGGCTGAGTTTGTCAAATTAGATCCTGAAAATCTGGGAGTAGGTCAGTACCAGGTTAGTGTCTGTCAAGCTTTACATTTATTAGTGTTGTAACATTAGTCTGATGTCATGGGATCCTTCAGAGATTCAATCTTAAGAGTGTTTCGCTTAAGCTTACTAAGCAAACAAGCTATAATTAATTATTTTATCACATAATTTATGGTGCAGGAATGTTATAAAGCCAAGACATATTTTTATATTAACCTAGTGTAATATCACTTCCGATTCATCGCTCTGTGTTTTGCGTATAACTCAGCTCTCGTATGTAAATTGCCGAAGTACTTTTGGACTTGCCCGAATATACAAATGACGTTGATTTGTCATGGTTAAATGACGTTATTTTGAGACGTTACGTCATACGATGACTCCCGGAAACAAATATGCCCGATTTTCTTTTAGTTTCTTATAGAGAAGATCTGTTAAATAAATGGTAAATGTAAACTCTTCTGAGTTATGTGATAAAATGAATCTTATATTCATGCTCATTTATTATTGAATTTATCAAACTCGGGAAATGATATAATGCTCGACAGAGCCTCACATAATATATGTTTTCGAACTCGTTTGATAAATTCAATGATAAATAAGCACTCATGTAAGATCCTCTACATAAACAATGTTTAACCTTTATAACCTTTCGTGTGATGGTTTGCCTGTAAACCACAGTTTGTCCATTTATATATTTGTTAAGACCGGGATTATTTTGATTTTTTATTTATAATCTATTATATTGTTTGATTGTCACATTGCTCCATTTTCCTTTGGATCTTAAAAGACTTTAAATATATATGTGAGCTACAATTAAATTTCTTGATTCAGCTATATAGATCATACATACATATTCTTTCATTCATTAATTGCTGCATCACAAATAAAACTGTGTAGCTCCTATTCTAAGACTGCAAGGCCTACAGTTTGTACATTTTGTATTGTGTGGAAATATAGAGTCCTCCATTGCTTTGTAGCACGATATGCCACGGAGCCAATTGAAGACATCATTGGACTCGACAGTTGAAGAATGTGTCAGCTTTGTAGGGGTGGACATCAATACATGCAGTGCATGTCTACTAAGGTTCCTTTACAAATACTTCTTTATGTTTAAAATAACCAAATTGATAAGATTCGTATATAAACCAAACTTCAGTAGAGGCTTATATTCCAAATATGGTTTATCTGTACATATGTATTTGATTCATATTTGGTGTGTAGCTGTATGATCATTGAATACAGATCAAGTTCAATATTTGTTGATATTGATCCAATTTTGCAGTATTATTTATGGCCCCTTTTGAACTTAATTTTTGTAATATAGTGGGGTCATTCAATTCCTATGGACATATTTCTAGTTTTATACCATAATGTTCATCTTATTGTACCAATCTACTTTTATGTTTTCTTTAATCACTTGCTTACTAATATGGCCATCATTTCCAGTATTAAGAATACTGGTATTGTATATGTAACATTCCCTCTAAAACAGCTTAGTGTTCAGTGTTTTTAAAATATTATTACTGTCTGTTTAGTGTTTTTCAATTTCAACTAATAAGAAAAAAACTGCAATGGATCTTTGAAATCCCATAAGTGGAAAGGACCTTTATTAAATAAATACAGTACAACTTTTATATGAAATATAAGAAATATTTGTTTTTCTCTGCCCATGGTAAAAATTTACCTATTATGCACCTTAGAAAGGATACTTAGGAATACATTCAATATCTTTAGTGGTTATTTAGGTTATGAATTTATATTGTGGATAAAAAAAAATCTATTTTTTTTTTATTCTGTAGTCGTGTTTCTGGTCTGTCAGCTGCCAAAGCCAAAAAAATTTTAGAATTCCGTGACATGAAGGGTCCATTTATTTGTCGGGAACAGTTGATGCTCATTAAGGGACTTGGAGAGAAAACGTACGAACAGGCAGCAGGATTTATAAGAATACATCAGCTTGACGGGAAACATTCTCCTAATGAACAGTAAGTAGTAAAATATAATTTTATGCAAATATTATAGATAAACACGTTTTTTAGAGTTGAAATTTAAAATATTGATTCATTTTTTAAAACTTTTTTTTTTTCACATATTTTTTTAAGGTTATATTGTGTGCTACCGGTTTACCAACTTCATGCTGTTAACCAGTTCGATAAAATGTTTCAAAGTTATCACATTTTAGTCATGCACTGTCTTTTCAAAGGAAAGTGGAGGGATATACTAATACAACTTGCCTTGTCAGGTGAACTCTTTTTAATACAGTTTTGCTGTTCAATAACTCTTCTTACAGTTTTGCTATTCAATAACTCTTCTTACAGTTTTGCTGTTCAGTAACTCTTCTTACAGTTTTGCTGTTCAATAACTCTTCTTACAGTTTTGCTGTTCAATAACTCTTCTTACAGTTTGCTGTTCAGTAACTCTTCTTACAGTTTTGCTGTTCAATAACTCTTCTTACAGTTTTGCTGTTCAGTAACTCTTCTTACAGTTTTGCTGTTCAGTAACTCTTCTTACAGTTTTGCTGTTCAGTAACTCTTCTTACAGTTTTGCTGTTCATTTTTTAACTAGGAGATAATCATCCTCGTTAAAGTGACATGAACATATTGCTATGTGTCCTTCTTCTGTTAATTTTTTCCTTTTGTCAACCCTAAAACTTTAATTTATTGTAAATCTTGACTGAGCATGTGCAGTATCTACATGACTATAAAATCAACAAGTTCTAAACTGGGCAAATCAAAGAATTACAAAAACTGTATCCTTTCATTCAGCCATCACAATAACATCATTAATGACCCACTGTGTTATTGGTTCATAGATAAAAGGAAAAAAAATATACACAACAGCGCATGTATTTAAATAGTAGGATAGATTCTGTCTCTAATTCTTTTTTTTTTCTTCTTTTCCTTTCTATCCTCCTTTCATTCTATATTTACACTCATCTCTATGATCAAAAACTTTTTTTGGGATGCATAAATGTATTATAAACATGTATTATATTATTCTGTCACTTAGATATCATTTGATCATTTATTGAATGTATGTATTATGTTTGTGTATTGTAAAAAAAAATAAACTTAATAAAAAAAAAAAAACCATCATTAAACACAATCTGTTATCACAAAGGTGAATGATATAGAGCTATAGAACCCCTCTTTTTTGCAAGAACCATAAAATAATGACACTGTACAAAAAATGTCTCGGGAGACAAGTCCAGCAGGGGAATTTTGTCGTGCAAAGCTTAGAGTCGAATTGCGATCCTCGGATCAAAATAATTGACCATAAATATCCTTACCATGAGGGTACATGCATAAATAAAAGTCAAACTGTAATATCTTTTCCTAAAAATCTTATTTAGAGATATTTAAATGCTATAGTTCTACAAGTATATTCAAAACTATTTTGTTCAACAGTAACCTTCCATCAGATGAAACAGGCACTGTCATTCAAAAAGGAAAGAAAGTGGTAGCTAAGAAGAAGGTAACAAAGAAGAAGAAGCCTACAGACTTGACAGCCAATCCTCTGGACATGACTTGGATACATCCAGAGTCTTACGACGTCACACACAAGTAAGGGAACTGAAATATTACCAATTTTGTTCCAGGAAATAAGGAAGGACATGGCAGTTGTCACCATCTTTCCTTCAACTTGTCAGTCTGTTACAACTAACCTTGCCACAGTAGCTCTCGTACAGTTTCGATGCAGTTCAATTGAAACTTAGGGATAATTACCAAGTGCATATTTTTGAAGCATTTTGACCAGGTTTTTGTCGCAGGAAATATGCCTACATTCCATAAAAAGCAATTCATTAAATCTTATTCTTGTCGGCTCAACTTCTACCACTGGGTTTTCGTTTGCTGAGTGGTCTAGATGTTGTCGTTTAATGACCACTTGCTTCTCACCGCTGGGGTTGTGGGTTAGAACCTCACTCGCTCCAAAAATTTATGTGAGAAAGTTTGCCAGTTGCTTGTGGAAGGATGATGGTTCTTTTCAGATTCTCTCTAAGGTTTCCTCCACCCATAAAAACTGGACATGCGGCCATCCTTTAAAAAAGTTTGTTTGCTTTGTTCTGACCCAGTATTTTTCATGTGGGTAGGTAGCTATTTTTTTTGGCCAGATTCTAGTTTTGTGTAGTCATTTTTAATAAAAATGGACAGAAAGCATGAAAAAAGAAATTTTGATGCTTCAAAAGTCAATAAAAAATTTTTTGTACAATTTTGAGTGAGTAGGTAGGAGCACAGCAAACAAAACCTTTTTTAAGGACGGCCAGTCATATATAACCTTAAATGTTTCGTGCTGAAAATGGTATTAAACCCCATTAAATTACACAGTTTTGTTGGGAGTTGGATATAATTCTTACATTTATTGGAAATGTCCATGTTGTTTAAAACAACATCATGATTTCTTTAATTTTGTGTACTCTTCAGATTTTGGGTTTGTCAAGAGACCTAATTTCTTATTGCTACTATACTCAGGGATGCCATCTTGATTAATGAGTTGATGTCATAAACTTTGACCCACTCCATGTCAGAAACGTCCCTGTGTGAATTAAATGTCCAATATGCATATTAATTTCTGTCAGGAAAGAAACTGGCAACAGCGGTTATTCAGCCCTGGAGAAGGAAACACTATCACATACATGTATGTGTTCTTTTGGAAAATAACAAATAGCTGTGATCATACCTGTCCATTCTTGTTTTATATATGCAGATTGTTGAATGACATACCTGTGGACATCTGTGATATAGGACAGCCATTGTTTGTGGAGAAGGTAAAAGAGTACAGTAACAGACATTGTAAGTTTTCATCTGTGATAAAATAAAGTAAAAATGTTGTTGTATGATGTTTAGCGGGGCTTTCAATAAGTTTTCAGTCATATCATGACAGTGTCTACTTGAGATAGTATCCTAATCCCTGCCATATTAGAGTATCATACTACAGACACATAACACCCCACCCAGTCATATTATACTGACACTGGGCCGACCAGACCTAGAACTACTCTTTAAATACTGAACTTCAAGAGAAAACTTCTTGTACCATTTTCCGCATATTATGTATGAGCCCGGCTGGAGATTAAACCCACAACTTTCACATGCAAGGTGTATGCTCTACCACTACATCACCACTGCAGTAAGTAAAAGTTATATATTGGATATTTACATACACCTTACACATATTTTTATGTTTTGACTTGCCTTTAGATTTAGTTACTGTCAGAGCTGAGGCATTTGAATGACCAAAATTTGTATTATTTTTAGCTCTAATGGCCAAAGGCCAAAAGGACTTATGTCATGGTAGTTTGTCTGTCATCTGTTCTTCCTTCTATCCATACACTTATTTTTCTTGTGTGACCAATGCCAAAAGAGCTTATGTCATGGTAATGTGTTTGTCATCCATTCTTCCTTCTGTCCATCCATTGACTTTTCTTGTGTGATCAAAGGCCAAAAGAGCTTGTCATGGTAATTTGTTTGTCATCCATTCTTCCTTCTGTCCATCCATTGACTTTTCTTGTGTGACCAAAGGCCAAAAGAGCTTGTCATGGTAATTTGGTTTGTCACCCATTCTTCCTTCTGTCCATCCATTGACTTTTCTTGTGTGACCAAAGGCCAAAAGAGCTTATGTCATGGTAATTTGGTTGTCATCCATTCTTCCTTCTGTCCATCCATTGACTTTTCTTGTGTGACCAAAGGCCAAAAGCACTTATGTCATGGTAATTTGTTTGTCATCCATTCTTCCTTCTGTCCATCCATTGACTTTTCTTGTGTGATCAAAGGCCAAAAGAGCTTGTCATGGTAATTTGTTTGTCATCCATTCTTCCTTCTGTCCATCCATTGACTTTTCTTGTGTGACCAAAGGCCAAAAGAGCTTGTCATGGTAATTTGTTTGTCATCCGTTCTTCTTTCTGTCCATCCATTGACTTTTCTTGTGTGACCAAAGGCCAAAAGAGCTTATGTCATGGTAATTTGTTTCTCATCCATTCTTCCTTTTGTTAATCCATTGGCTTTTCTTGTGTGACCAAAGGCCAAAAGAGCTTATGTCATGGTAATTTGTTTGTCATCCATTCTTCCTTCTGTTCATCCATTGGCTTTTCTTGTGTGATCAAAAGCCAAAAGAGCTTATGTCATGGTAATTTGTTTGTCATCCATTCTTCCTTCTGTCCATCCATTGACTTTCCTTGTGTGACCAAAGACCAAAAGAGCTTATGTCATGGTAATGTGTTTGTCATCCATTCTTCCTTTTGTCCATCCATTGACTTTCCTTGTGTGACCAAAGGCCAAAAGAGCTTATGTCATGGTAATTTGTTTGTCATCCATTCTTCCTTCTGTCCATCCATTGACTTTCCTTGTGTGACCAAAGACCAAAAGAGCTTATGTCATGGTAATTTGTTTGTCTTCCATTCTTCCTTCTGTCCATCCATTGGCTTTTCTTCTGTGACCAAAGGCCAAAAGAGCTTGTCATGGTAATTTGTTTGTCATCCATCTTTCCTTCTGTCCATCCATTGACTTTTCTTGTGTGACCAAAGGCCAAAAGAGCTTATGTCATGGTAATTTGTTTGTCATCCATTATTCCTTCTGTCCATCCATTGGCTTTTCTTCTGTGACCAAAGACCAAAAGAGCTTATGTTATGGTAATTTGTTTGTCAACCATTCTTCCTTCTGTTCATCCATTGGCTTTTCTTGTGTGACCAAAAGCCAAAAGAGCGTATGTCATGGTAATGTGTTTGTCATCCATTCTTCCTTCTGTCCATCCATTGACTTTTCTTGTGTGACCAAAGGCCAAAAGAGCTTATGTCATGGTAATTTGGTTGTCATCCATTCTTCCTTCTGTCCATCCATTGACTTTTCTTGTGTGACCAAAGGCCAAAAGCACTTATGTCATGGTAATTTGTTTGTCATCCATTCTTCCTTCTGTCCATCCATTGACTTTTCTTGTGTGATCAAAGGCCAAATGAGCTTATGTCATGGCAATTTGTTTGTCATCCATTCTTCCTTCTGTCCATCCATTGACTTTTCTTGTGTGATCAAAGGCCAAAAGAGCTTGTCATGGTAATTTGTTTGTCATCCATTCTTCCTTCTGTCCATCCATTGACTTTTCTTGTGTGACCAAAGGCCAAAAGAGCTTGTCATGGTAATTTGGTTTGTCACCCATTCTTCCTTCTGTCCATCCATTGACTTTTCTTGTGTGACCATAGGCCAAAAGAGCTTATGTCATGGTAATTTAGTTGTCATCCATTCTTCCTTTTGTCCATCCATTGACTTTTCTTGTGTGACCAAAGGCCAAAAGCACTTATGTCATGGTAATTTGTTTGTCATCCATTCTTCCTTCTGTCCATCCATTGACTTTTCTTGTGTGATCAAAGGCCAAAAGAGCTTGTCATGGTAATCTGTTTGTCATCCATTCTTCCTTCTGTCCATCCATTGACTTTTCTTGTGTGACCAAAGGCCAAAAGAGCTTGTCATGGTAATTTGTTTGTCATCCGTTCTTCCTTCTGTCCATCCATTGACTTTTCTTGTGTGACCAAAGACCAAAAGAGCTTATGTCATGGTAATTTGGTTGTCATCCATTCTTCCTTCTGTCCATCCATTGACTTTCGTTGTGTGACCAAAGACCAAAAGAGCTTATGTCATGGTAATTTGTTTGTCATCCATTCTTCCTTCTGTCCATCCATTGACTTTCCTTGTGTGACCAAAGACCAAAAGAGCTTATGTCATGGTAATGTGTTTGTCATCCATTCTTCCTTTTGTCCATCTATTGACTTTCCTTGTGTGACCAAAGGCCAAAAGAGCTTATGTCATGGTAATTTGTTTGTCATCCA
Source organism: Panopea generosa (assembly GCA_029582155.1). Classification (NCBI taxonomy): domain Eukaryota; kingdom Metazoa; phylum Mollusca; class Bivalvia; order Adapedonta; family Hiatellidae; genus Panopea; species Panopea generosa. The sequence goes on from CM055897.1 coordinate 47,736,251, forward strand.
TTCTTCCTTTTGTCCATCCATTGACTTTCCTTGTGTGACCAAAGACCAAAAGAGCTTATGTCATGGTAATTTGTTTGTCTTCCATTTTTCCTTCTGTCCATCCATTAGCTTTTCTTCTGTGACCAAAGGCCAAAAGAGCTTGTCATGGTAATTTGTTTGTCATCCATCTTTCCTTCTGTCCATCCATTGACTTTTCTTGTGTGACCAAAGGCCAAAAGAGCTTATGTCATGGTAATTTGTTTGTCATCCATTCTTCCTTCTGTCCATCCATTGGCTTTTCTTCTTTGACCAAAGACCAAAAGAGCTTATGTTATGGTAATTTGTTTGTCAACCATTCTTCCTTCTGTTCATCCATTGGCTTTTCTTGTGTGACCAAAAGCCAAAAGAGCGTATGTCATGGTAATGTGTTTGTCATCCATTCTTCCTTCTGTCCATCCATTGACTTTTCTTGTGTGACCAAAGGCCAAAAGAGCTTATGTCATGGTAATTTGGTTGTCATCCATTCTTCCTTCTGTCCATCCATTGACTGTTCTTGTGTGACCAAAGGCCAAAAGCACTTATGTCATGGTAATTTGTTTGTCATCCATTCTTCCTTCTGTTCATCCATTGACTTTTCTTGTGTGATCAAAGGCCAAAAGAGCTTATGTCATGGTAATTTGTTTGTCATCCATTCTTCCTTCTGTCCATCCATTGACTTTTCTTGTGTGATCAAAGGCCAAAAGAGCTTGTCATGGTAATTTGTTTGTCATCCATTCTTCCTTCTGTCCATCCATTGACTTTTCTTGTGTGACCAAAGGCCAAAAGAGCTTGTCATGGTAATTTGGTTTGTCACCCATTCTTCCTTCTGTCCATCCATTGACTTTTCTTGTGTGACCAAAGGCCAAAAGAGCTTATGTCATGGTAATTTGGTTGTCATCCATTCTTCCTTCTGTCCATCCATTGACTTTTCTTGTGTGACCAAAGGCACTTATGTCATGGTAATTTGTTTGTCATCCATTCTTCCTTCTGTCCATCCATTGACTTTTCTTGTGTGATCAAAGGCCAAAAAGAGCTTGTCATGGTAATTTGTTTGTCATCCATTCTTCTTTCTGTCCATCCATTGACTTTTCTTGTGTGACCAAAGGCCAAAAGAGCTTGTCATGGTAATTTGTTTGTCATCCGTTCTTCTTTCTGTCCATCCATTGACTTTTCTTGTGTGACCAAAGACCAAAAGAGCTTATGTCATGGTAATTTGTTTGTCATCCATTCTTCCTTCTGTCCATCCATTGACTTTTCTTGTGTGACCAAAGACCAAAAGAGCTTATGTCATGGTAATTTGTTTGTCAACTATTCTTCCTTCTGTCCATCCATTGATTTTTCTTGTGTGACCAAAGACCAAAAGAGCTTATGTCATGGTTATTTGTTTGTCATCCATGGTCTCATAAATGCTGTGGCGCCTTCAGTATTTGTATGATTCTGACTTGGTCAGAATGTTTATAGCCATTAAAGCTTGGGCACGTTGTTAAACCAGTTATACTGGAAGAGAAAGGACAGCTTTGTGGCCCTTGATTGATGAAAAATACTGTTATGGCTTGTTATCACTCAATCACCTTTAGTTTTCATTGGATTAAAAGTTAAAGTTTCAGCAAGTTCTGAACCAGCCATATTTTACAGAAATGGACAGTTATGTAGATTTTGTCCTTGTTAACACTATAGTACCGTTGTTATCATAAGATCTAGGTCAACTTTGAACTCACCTAATTGGACGAGAATGGTCATAGTTTTGGCTCTTGATAGTTTGAAACATGCAGAATTTGCTTTTTATACACTGTAGCACATTTCCTTCACTGAGTCAATGCTAAACTTGGTCATATTGTTGTTGACATTGAAAGCTCAGACGAGTCCTTGAACCAGCCATATTGGACCAGAATTGGCAGAGTTATGGTTTTTGATTGATTGAAAAATGCTTGGATTATGGGTTGATGAAATCTTTAAAATCTAAAAAATGTATATTTTTCAATTCTATGTATATAAATTTACTTGTATTATGTCCATGATGTTATAAATTATACATCTACATACATTATTATATTAAAAATACTACATAAACATTATAGCATCATTAATTTTCATTGGATTGTTACTAGACTGGGTCATAATGTTGATAAAAGCTGCACAAGTTGTTTATACAACCAAATCAGTTTTGAAACAACAAATTGGTTTTGAAGTAAATTGGGTCAAAGTCACTGTTACTAAAAATTTCTACTCAATTACTTTTGTTTCCTTTATTAGTTTGTGACTGACATGAAAAAGAAACTTATGACTAGATTTGAGATAATTGGGTCTACCGGTAGGTTAATGTCACTAAAAATAGAAAAATATTTTCTGCTTGCCTAATTTAGTTTTTTGTGAGATATTTGATGAAATTTGGTTTATAGGTTCCTTATATGGTCACAGTAAAGGTCACTGTTACTAAAATTTAAAACAGTTTTCTACTTCCTTTAAGATGAAAAGAAAGATTGGAATTGAAATTGTGTATGTTGGGATTGGATTTAAAGTATTAAAATCATTTCAAGGTCAGAAAAAAGCTTATTTCTGTGTTGTTAACACCATGGAACCTTCAGTTTTTATCCAAACCTAACGAAGCTTGTCAGGAATGTTTATGTTCATGCCATCTCTACAATCTCTACATCTATTTCTTGAACTGGTCAAATTGGACCATTATGAGAAGTAGAGGTTGTTAGCTCACCTGAAGGCTCACAGGTTGCCTGGTGTCCGTTGTCTGTCGTCTGTCATTAACTTTTAGCTTCTAATAACTTCTCCTTTGAAACCAACAGGCCAATTTTGATATAACTTCACAGAAATGTTCCTTGGGTGACCCTCTACCAAGTTTGTTCAAATCATCTTGATTCATAAAAAAACATGGCCGCCAGGGTGCGGGGCAAGTTTAATTAGTGAAAACTTAAAAAATCATTTTGTCAGAAACATGGCTCGATCTTAAAATAATTTCACAGAAATGTTCCTTGGGTGACCCTCTACCAAGTTTGTTCAAGCCATCTTGATTCGTCAAAAAACATGGCGGCCAGGGGGTGGGGTTAGATTACTATATAAACTATCATAAAAACTTAAAAAATCTTCTTGTCAGAAACTACTGGCTCGATTTTAAAATAATTTCACAGAAATATTCCTTGGGTGACCCTCTACCAAGTTTCAAGCCATCTTGATTCCTCAAAAAGCATCGCGGCCGTGGGGTGGGGTTAGTTTACTATATAAGCTATCGTAAAAACTTAAAAAACCTTTTTGTCAGAAAATACTAGCTCGATTTTAAAATAATTTCACAGCAATGTTCCTTGGGTGACCTTCTACCAAGTATGTTCAAGCCATCTTGATTTGTCAAAAAACATGGCGGCCGTGGAGTGGGGTTAGTTTACTATATAAGCTATCGTAAAAACTTAAAAAACTTCTTGTCAGAAACTACTGGCTCGATTTTAAAATAATTTCACAGAAATGTTCCTTGGGTGACCCTCTACCAAGTTTGTTCAAGCCATCTTAATTCTTCAAAAAACATGGCGGCCAGGGGGTGATGTTAGTTTACTATATAAGCTATAGTTAAAACTTACAAATGTTCTTATCAGAAACTGCTAGCTCGAATTTAAAATAATTTCACAGAAATGATCCTTGGGTGACCCTTTACCAGGTTTGTTCAAGCCATCTTGATTAGTCAAAAAACATGGCGGCCAGGGAGCGGGACCAGTTTAATTAGTAAAAACTTAAAAAATCTTCTTGTTAGAAACTACTGGCTCAATTTTAAAATAATTTCACAGAAATGATCCTTGGAGGACCTTTCACAAAGTTTGTTCAAACCGTAGTGATTCGTTAAAAAACATGGTGGCCAGGGAGTGGGGTTAGTTTACTATATAAGCTATAGTAAAAACTTAAAAAATCTTCTTGTCAGAAATCACTGGATCGATTTTAAAACAATTTCACAGAAATGTCCCTTGGGTGACCCTTTACCAAGTTTGTTCAAGCCGTTGTGATTTGTTAAAAAACATAACCACCACAGTGAGGTGCTAGTTTACTATATAGGCAACTTTAGTAAAAACTTCAAAAGCCTTCTTGTCAGAATCTAATGACCTGATTTGGATGTAATTTCACTGACATTTACCATGGGTGAACCTCTACCAAGTCTTCTACGCATCTGTTACATCTTCAAAACAAATCAAAATTCTTGCCCATCTTGTATTTCTGGAATTTTGAGTGTACAGGTATTATATAATCTACTTAAGTTGGGTGACTCAAGGTTAGTCAGGTGAGCGATATAGAGTCATCTTGGCCCTCTTGTTTCTTATCATTACAAAGTTTTTCATTTTATTACCAGTCTTTGTTTTTCTTGATAAAATACCTTTGTATTAGCTTTAAATGCCCATTGTTGGCATTATATAAAACGAGTTTATTTTCTTGTTTTATTGCTTGGGAAAAACAAAAAAGTGTGCTGTCCATTGATAACAAATAGTGTTACAGTGTAGATCTAATAGATGCATGGGCGTTTTTAATTGACAGTTGTGTTGGTAAGTTTTAATTTTGATTTGTTTTGACAAGACATGCTGGAGTACTTTTATTTTGGAGGGGGCATTAAAAAGGTTTGTTACAGTATGTTGAAAACTTAACTAATTAAATGTAGAAAAAACCTTCAGATGTAGTGTAAATAGAAACCATATACATGTACATGTCCATGTATACCATGCTTTTATACCAAGTTTCATGATGATAGTATGATACACTTGTATATTGTATTATTACCAGAACTGTGATTGATTATTTCAGCCATAAAAAGAATCTCAGAAGTGCTAGAATGTGGAGAACCTACAGTCAAGTTGATCATAGAAGCACTTGTCCGACCTCTCACTTACGACTTTAGGGATGGTGAGTCATCTCTGAAATCTTTAATGACAATTTACAACTTGAAGTCATTAACCCTGTGGAAGTATTTTCAATATTTATTACATTTCTCTAGGCCTGCTTTTAGAGTTTTATATTTCACTCTAGAGAAGCAAAATAATGTGAATTTTCTTAAATTAATGCTAAATGACATAATTGTTTTTATCAGTCAGTAGAGTTACCCCAATGTAGGTACTAATTATTTAAAAGAACATATTAGTGTTAATTTTTATCCCCGCTTCACAAAGGGAAAAGGATGATAGAATGGCAGTGTCAAAATATTTCTTTTACTTTTTCTCCTATATTTTTTATTCAAATAAGATGACACTTAGTTGACCATATTTTCTTCACATTCTGGTCAGATAATTTTTTTCTGAGTTATGCCCCCTTTCTCAAATACAAATTTTGTAACCTGCACTTTTTATACAAATATGATGAAACTGTTTATGGCAGTTCATGTACATATACATATATATTAAGTGGACGTTACAAGTGTATATTAAAATAACAATTGTAATTAATACTGTTACATAATCATGTGATACATTTAATGTTGATTTATACATTTTTGTTTTTCAGAATTTGAAAAGCCGCTGTTTCGTAATGCCATTAAATCTATCAGCGATATGAAGAGCGGAGAGCTTGTTACTGGGAAAGTAATGAACGTCACAAGCTTTGGTGCTTTTGTGGACATTGGGTTGAATACACAGGGGTTGATACACAAATCTAAAATGTGGCTGAAACAAACACAAGAAAGGGTAACATTAAAGTTGGGAGACAAAGTGGAGGCAAAAGTTGAACAAGTAGATGTTTCTAGAAAGAGAATTGGTCTTATATTAGAGAAAGTTCTGTAAAGATGGAAGATCACTGTTTTGTTCTTGTATGGGAGAAATAAATGAACGAAAAGAAAAATGAAAGTTAATCAAATATAGAATTGTAACAGAACGTAATAAAGGAAACTAAATCACAATTTGGACTTTAATTTATCGGTTGAAGTTATATTTGGAAGGAAGATCACAGGTTGGCTTTGTGTTACAGAAGTAACGTTTGGAAAAAATGTTTCATAAATATGTCTTAGACATGTGGAAGAAAATTTATTAAATGTTTCGTCTTTGAAATTCTGTGAGTTCAGCAAATGCTGGAACGTGATGGATCTAATTTGTATTAATGGACTGGTACTTTGTTTGGACAAATGTTATTTACAAACACCAAAAATTCTTGTTCATGTTTAACACAGTTTCTTGTTAATTTTATTTTATGTTTCTGGCAGAAACTTTGTTCAGTTTTTCATAGCTAATATAATACTATCAATCTGACTTTCTGTGGTAGCTATAATTGTTCATGTACATGGATATAAAATGTTTATACAAAATCATTATGTACAGCGGACAGTAAATTTGGTAAAATCAAATAAGGGTGCTAGGATGTGTAAACATCTGATGTGTTCGTAACAGCTCTTATGACATCTGTTTTTAAGATATCACTGGTTTAATGTTATTGACACGAACATAGAAAGGATTTTTTTGTTTCACAGCAAGCAGACTAGAGCCAAATTACTTGTAGCAATCGACAGTGCATTTAATTAACTGCAAGACTAAAACAGCATCTTCAAATCAACACCAACAAAGAGTTTTATTGAGTAATCATCTGTTCCAGCCCACCAGAATGCTATATGCAAAGTGCCATGGTAAACAAAAGCTGAACATGATCATTTGCCATATAAATTAAGAACAATTTTATTGACAATTACAGAAACTCCCCTAGCCAGCAGAATTTAGAACTTCCAGAAATAGAAGATCATATAATTTGTGTATTAAACTATTTCTCTTCAAAATTTCTTCCATCACATCCAATTTTGAGCGTGAGCTGATAACAAAAGATCACATGACTTCAAAATGGTGCCACGTAAAGGAGTCGTATTCAGGTTTTGGAAGATCCATATTGCATGGCCTGCAGAAATAAATCAATAGTGACCAAGTAACACGGCAGAAATGTTGCACTCTAAGCCTTCTTGTTCCATGATTTGAGTACAGCTGTCCACTATATTATATTTTGCCATCATTTGCAAGTTCATGATAAAAGGTTTGGGATTAAATTAAAATAATTAATATAATATTTTTTATAAAATCAGATTTATATTTAACTGGGGTTGTTATTTGTATCAACCAAACAAGATTCAGATCCTGTATTAACATAACATCTCAACATTTTCAATTCAACTTTTTGAAACACCAGAGCTCATCACAGATTGTGAAATGACCAGGTGCAAATAAAAAATAGTGTTATGCAAGTCACCCTTTCTTTGCTCCTTCTAAAGGCAACGTGACAAGACTGATCAAACGTACCTGATCAAATCAATCAATCCCTTTCACGTATCTTATCTAACAAAAGTGCTCAGATACTCATTGGTGGTGACTTCAAATGGAAAAATATGTGTGTCCCGCCAGGTATATCAAAAGTTCAACAACTTGTGGAATTGTACAAGAGCATTGCCTCACACAAGTTTTCAATATATCAACATGGCTGTACAGAACATTGGACATACCACTAAAAACCCATCACCCATAAATAGGATCAGAGCCATGCCACCTATTTTATAATTACCATTATTCACCTTCAGTGATCTAGTTTGAGTGGAGAAAGATTCTGAATAAAATCTTTTCCCTTTTGCTAGTAATTGGCAAACTTTCTCATACAAGCTTTTTGGACCAAACCTTAGTGGCAAGAGGTAAGTGAACAAGAGATAGTGCCACTAGTGCTGCAGTGCGCTCTCAGTAATAAATACAAATTTAACTAAATTGAGGCTAAAGCAGTCACACTGCACCACGACTTTGATATTCATATAATTCAAACCAGATACAGTATTCTTGAAACATACCAACCGGAGTAAACACTTAGATTAATCAACAACATAGTTTGTGGATAGTGTTATTTAAAACATATGAAATGCAATATACTGAGTACATCAACATGATATGCAAGTACAAAATGAACATGGTACAAATAAAATGCATAAACATTGATAAAATGCAAAATTTGTAAACATTAAAAAAATTGAGAGGTTCATAATAAATGACCCTAAATCACTTGTGGCAAAACAAATCATTTCTTGATTAGTCAAAAATTCATATCAGATTTGGCCAGAACTTCACCTTGTTCATTATTTAATGTAATAGAACTAATGTAAGGAACTGAAAACATTTAAAAAGTATCCATTCAGAACTAATGGTTTTATTCTTCCTTATTTGAACTAAATTGGAAATAAGCTCTCAGACTTAAAGGGCTGTCCATGGCATCCATAGCACCAGTTTTTCTTCAATATTTAAACATGTGCTCTTAATATTCTGTTTGAATGAAACATGTATTTTTCGTTTATTTACAATGATTACTTCAAGCATGTATTTTATTATATATTTATAACTTGTTTGGGATGAAACTAAATTACCAAATTTAAAAGATCTACTAGAAATTAAAATTGATAATCTAAACATGGAGGACATAAATGACGCGAAAATTTCAATAGATACTCACACTTACAATTTAAAACTTCTTACATGAAAATGCAATGAACATTTTTGGTGAAAAAATATTTATAAAAAATAAACACAGTAATGCAAAAAATAAAACAATGGTTTGATGAAAATTGTTTGAAAGCAAAACAAGAGTTTAAAACAGCAAGAAATATTTTTAAAAAAAATAAAAATGATGAAAATAGAATATAAAGTTTTGTAAATCGCGAACAAAATATAATAGAGTTTGTAAAGGGGCAAAGTTTAAATATAAAAAAAAGCAAGGTCAAAGGTTAGAAAGTATTGCTAAAACACAGCCAAGGAAATTTTGGAAATCAGTTAAAAAATGTTATAAGAAACCTAATGTTAAAAGCAATAATATAAAAATAGATGATCTCTATGATAATTTTAATCAACTTGACGGAGAAAGTGGTATAACTTTAAATAATTATTATATTCTTGCAAAAATATATCCGCAAATTCTTCTAAATCGCTTGACAGTTTGGAATGAAAAAGATGAATAGATATCAAAATGTCAATTCGCATTCCAAAAAGGAAAAAGCACTATTGATTGTGTTTTCATTTTTTACGCCATAATTACCAAAATTTTAATTTTGTTTATCGATTACGAGAAGTGTTTTGATAAAATAAATAGATAATTTTTATGGCAGAAATTATTGACAGAAGGAGTGAGCACAAAAATGATTAATGCAATAAAATCTATGTACTCAGTTGTAAGCTCAACTATTTAATATAATGGTCACAAGTTCATTCGCATCTCCAGGTAAAGCAAGGGGACCCAAGCTCTGCATTAATGTTTATGATGTTAGTAAATTATATAATGGTTAATATATTAAACTTTTTCTTATTCTCTATGCAGATGACCAAGTCTTATTTGCAACATCTCTGTCATCATTACAGTTGATGCTTATAAATTAAAAATCAATACAAGTAAAATTAAAGTAACGATATTTCAAAAAAGTGGCAGGCATGTATCACATTGACTTCTACTTATACAATGAAAGATTAGTAATGGTATCGTCATTTAAATACTTGGGTGTTACATTTTTCAAAAACGGTGTCTAGAATAGGACACAATAATGTATAGCTGTACATGAAACTAAATATATGTACTGTCTCTTTTCGTTTTTTATTCAATACAAATTTTAAACGAAAGAAAAATGTAACATGTTTGATAAACTAGTCTCTTTTGTATTAAATTATTGTTCTGAAGTCTGGGGTGCAAATGATGGAAAATATATCAAACTTGTACATACAAAATTTTGCAGAAAAATACTTATATTAATAAGTCAACCAATCTTGTAGGCCTGTATGGAGAATTAGGTAGTGTACCACTAAAAATAAGAAAAATGATTCGTTACTGGATACGAATTATAAAATTAAATAATAACTCTACTGTAAAAATAGTATATAACATGCTAAAAGATGACGCAAATATCAACATCAATTATAATGGTCTTAACTGGGCATCTCAAATGAAAAATATCCTGAGAAAGCTAGGGCTGAATAATTTATGGGTAAACTAAGAACAAAATACTGATATGATATTAGAATTACTCAAAACAGTATACTTGATCAATATAAACAATCGTGGTATAGTACTATAAATAACTCTCAAAGACTATTATCTTATTGTCGATTTAAACACAATTTTATCTAAGAACCATATCTTGATATCAAACAAGAAAATAAATTTAAAATTGCTCTGTGTAGATTCAGGCCGACGTCTCAAAAGGTAGAAGTATAACGAGAGCGATATACAAATATAACTCGAGTAAAATATGGCAATTTTATTGAAAATGAGTATAATTTTTTACTTGTTTGTCCTTCAAACAGAATCTTACAAAAACAATACATTAAGCCATATTATTGCAGATGGCCAAGATTAAATAAATTTGATAATCTCATATCAGAAAATAAGAAAGAAATATTAAATCTTTCGAAATTCATATACTTTGCAAATAAACAAAGAAATGACTTGGAACAACAACATTATAATTCCCAACAGTAATTGTAAACACTAATTAACTGTCATGTCTTTTATAACCATTTAACAATCTTTTGAGTATTTAATTAAAAGCTTTCTCTTAGTTAAAATAAAATTATTGTATTGTATTCTAGGTTTTCTATCGCATTGTATTGTATGTAATATGTAGGCTAAAAGCATATTGTATTTGCTTATTACGCTGAATAAAATTTGTTCTTGTTCTATATAGTGATACCTCATGTGGTTGTAATGATGTATGTGTGCTAAGACAATAAATAATAGATAGTAATCCATTCCAATCACTTATTCAACCAACTAAGGGTAATCCCATTTATATTGTGTACTATTTTCTTAATTGCTTATTTATCATAAATTAATTAACCTTAAAACAGTTCATCTTATTAACAATAACTAACTATGCAAACTAATTAATTACACTGTTTTGTCTAAAGAATAAAATTAATTACAGACAATCAATTTATGATAAATTTGTGTTTATGGTCATCCCACCCAGTGATTACTCTACAATTAAAACCAATTAGCCAGTTACAACTAGAAGGTATCATTTTATCTTCTTTTGAAGATCTTTGAAGTTGCTAATTTGGAATTTATTTATAATCATTAAAGTTCATCTCATTATATTTTAATAAATAATTAACTGAGATAATTAATGATCCAAGTTGTGAAAGTCTGCTGGTATATATAAGTATGGCAATTCTCATTTTACATCAATCACTTCTGTGAATCATTGACATATACATCTACTACAACAGCAACAATATCACATCACCATGGATACTGATTCTGCTGCTTCTGAACTCCGTGACCTTTTGGTTGCCCATGACAACACACAAAGGCAGATTGATGTTTTAGGTATGTACAGGTTTACCATGATCATTTCACAATATAAAATAGTTTAACTTATATTACTGTAATTTGTTTTGATCTTGTAAATTAATTATTAAAAGTGTATTGATATTAATTCAACATGCTCATTAGTATTTCTTTAAACTGTAGTATTTAACATCTATGACTTATTTTCAGGTGACCAAAATGCTGCCATCAGTCAAAGGGTGTTGCTGTCAGCGATGGATGGTTCCAGGTCCCAGAATCTTCACTTGGTTCTCCGTTTGTCAGTCAGCGAGGGAGTACGTCACATGTTCACACAGTACCAGAATAAAAAATGGCAGCAGGTATGTACAGTTTTATTTTTTATACAACACACAAACCGACTACTTCTTATCTTTGATAAGGTATAAACATTTCCTATGCCATGCTTAAACTTCATTTTCCTTTAAAATGATAAATAGTGGCATTATTCCAAAATATTTTTATTGAATCTGAGAGCACATAATAAACTAATATTCTTAATATTTCCATTTTACAGTTTTTGTTGCGACCTTTGACTATTTTTAATCAATTTGATTATATAATACTGTTTCAGGTTCAAGAGAAGGCCAGGTCCATCATCTCATCCCTGGAGTCAGATGATAGTGACAATGAGCAGACGTCACCATTGAGGACATCAAGGTCAGCACTAGGGGGCAGCACCAGTAGAGACAAGGCAGTAGCAGTGTGGGCCAGTAATTTCTGCGAGTTCTACAGAGACTGTTAGTCAATATTTGACAATGTACATATGTGATGACTGTGATACAATTGTGTTATATGAGATGTGATATATCTGTGTAAATACTGTAATTTTATGATAAATCATCGTTTCTGCAATATTGAAATGTGCTACTGTCAATGTGCTATAAAAATAAATTATTATATTAAAAATTATATCGTGTTTTCATATAAAGCTATATCCTGGCCTGTTCCAGTTCCAATTACTTGAAAATAAAAGTCTCATTAACATTAAGTACATGTCACAACATAACAATGAAGAAATAGAGCCACTGGTATGCCAGTAATTTTAGTAAAAGAATCTAGTATTTTTGTGTTGGAGAAGGTCTACAATTTACTACAAATCAAATGGTAATTTGTCAAAAAAATGTAATCAATTGTATATTTCATTAATACTTATAGGCATCATCCAAATATCCACTTTATAGTCGACTCGTCCTTAAGGCAAATGCAAATGTAATGATAATCCCTAGTGCTGCAGCTCGCTCTCAGTAATAAATCCCAGTACAACTAAATTGGGGCTAAAGCAGTCGTACTACACTGTGAATATTTGTTTTTAACTGTGGTTGATATTCATATTATACAAACCAGATACAGTATTCACAAAACAACCGGAGTAAGCACTGGCACTTAGCTCAATCAACAACATAGTTTTGTCTTTTATTGAATATTTTAAATGCATATATTATATTTAAACAAATTATTAATGAATCAGTTTCAGAAGAACGTACTCAAGTTGATATATTTTGTGATTATGAGGTCAGGATGACATGTAGATATGAACAGGATGCAACTCCCATCGAATGAACTCTAAATGGTACACAAGTATAAAATAAAGTACATGCATGCATGTCTGTAATTCCAGGATGGAATACAAGTATATATAGCATCCAGTTGTTTTGGTGGAAGAAGACTTTTATAAAGCATCTGAATAGAACCACTTTGCTTCTCCTTATAATCGACAAAGTTCCTCTTTTTTTAACCAAACTGGACTCAAACCACCGACCTCATTGGTGAGAGGGAAGTGATCAAGAGATGGTGTCTTGTACCACATGGTCATGGAGGACCCTAAAATTACTGGATAAATGAAGAAGACATTCTCTTTGTTTTATCTTCTTTTTATTGTTTTTTTTTTCACTATGTTAAGATTTAACATATATAAAATTTATATAAAACCTGTACAGCCCATATATTCAGTCTGTAATACAGCAGTAATCTGTGATACAGCAGTAACAATGCCTTCCTTTTAGGACAATTCTTACATTTGTTCAATTGTTCATATTATCTTATTATCCCAGTAACTATTGGTTGCTCAACAATGATAATAAGATAATGTTGCTCCATGGATAATCCATACAGTATACAACTGGATTTTACCATGTTATTTTGAAAATTTGTATTTTTAATATGGTTTAGAATCATTTTAAGCACATTGCATGTTAAATGTGGTATCCAGTTTAATTTAATGAACAAAAATGTTTGAGTGAATCTGAGTAGAATCCCCATCCTTTCACAAGTAACAGGTAATTGTTCTGACAATATTTTCGACTGTGCTTGGCTCTAACCCATGACCTTCACAACAGGTAAGTAATCCTGAGATGGCACCGTAGTCCACTCGTTCTCGGGTCCTCTAGTACTTTGAAAATACAGACACCAAGCAACAAAATAAATAAAGTGTTATTTAAAACATATAAAATGCAATATACTGAGTACATGATCATGATTATATAAGTACAAAATGTACATGGTACAAATATATGCATAAAAATTGATAAAATACAAAATTTGTAAACATATAAAAATTGAGAGGTTCATAACGAAAGACCCTAAATCGCTCATGGCAAAACAAATCATTTCTTGATTAGTCCAGAATTAATATCAGATTTGGCCAGAATTTCACCTTGTCCATTATTAAATGTTACAGAACTAATGTAAGGAACTGAAAACATTTAAGAAATATCTATTCAGAACTAATGGTTTTATTCTTTCTTATTTGAACCAATTGGAAATAAGCTCTCAGGATTAAAGGGCTGTCCATGGCATCCATAGCACCAGTTTTTCTTCAATATTTAAACATGTGCTCTTAATATTCTGTTTGACTGAAACATGTATTTTTGGTTTATTTACAACAGTTACTTCAAGCATGTATTCTATTATGTAATGTGGTATCTTGTGATACCTTGTTATGGTTGTATTGATCTATGTGTGCTAAAACAATAATAAATGGTCATCCATTCCAGTCATTAATTCAACCAATTAAGGGTAATCCCATTTAAATTTGTGTACTATTTCCTTAATTGTTTATTTATCATCAATTAACTTTAAAACAGTTCATCTTATTAACAATAAAAAAACTATGCAAACTAATTAATGACACTGTCTAAAGAATAAAATTAATTACAGACAATCAATTTATGATTAATTTGTGTTAATGGTCATCCCACCCAGTGATTACTCTACAATTAAAACCAATTAGCCAATTACAACTAGGAGGTATCATTTTATCTTCTTTTGAAGATCTTTGAAGTTGCTAATTTGGAATTTATTTATAATCATTAAAGTTCATCTCATTATATTTTAATAAATAATTAACTGAGATAATTAATAATCCAAGTTGTGAAAGTCTGCTGGTATATATAAGTATGGCAATTCTCATTTTACATCAATCACTTCTGTGAATCATTGACATATACATCTACTACAAAAAGCAACAATATCACATCACCATGGATACTGCTTCTGCTGCTTCTGGACTCTGTGACCTTTTGGTTGCCCATGACAACACACAAAGGCAGATTGACGTTTTAGGTATGTACAGGTTAACCATGCTTCATTTCACAAAATAAAATAGTTTAATTTATATAACTGTCATTTGTTTTAATCTTGTTAATTTATTATTAAAAGTGTATTGATATTAATTCAACATACTCATTAGTACATGTATGTCTTTAAAAACTAGTATTTAACATCTATGACTTTTATTTTCAGGTGACCAAAATGCTGCCATCAGTCAAAGGGTGTTGCTGTCAGCGATGGATGGTTCCAAGTCCCAGAATCTTCACTTGGTTCTCCGTTTATCAGTCAGTGAGGGAGTACGTCACATGTACACACAGTACCAGAATAAGAAATGGCAGCAGGTATGTACAGTTTTATTTTTTATACAACACACAAACCGACTGCTTCTTATCTTTGATAAGGTATAAACATTCATAAACATTTCCTATGCCATGCTTAAACTTCATTTTCCTTTAAAATGATAAATAGTGGCAATATTCCAAAATATTTTTATTGAATCTAAGAACACATAATTAACTAAAAAACTAGTAAAATATTCTTAATATTTCCATTTTACAGTTACGACCTTTGACTATTTTTAATCAATCTGATTATATTATATTGTTTCAGGTTCAAGAGAAAGCCAGGTCCATCATCTCATCCCTGGAGTCAGATGATAGTGACAATGAGCAGACGTCGCCATTGAGTTCATCCAGGTCAGCACCAGGGGGCAGCACCAGTAGAGACAAGGCAGTAGCAGTGTGGGCCAGTAATTTCTGTGAGTTCTACAGAAACTGTTAGTCAATATTTGACAATGTACATATGTAATTTGTGATACAATGTGATATATGAGATGTGATATATCTGTGTAAATACTGTAATTTTATGATACATCATCGTTTCTGCAATATTGAAATGTGCTACTATCAATGTGCTATAAAAATAAATTATTATATTAAAAATTATATCATGTTTTCATATATAGCTATATCCTGGCCTGTTCCAGTTCAAATTACTTGAAAAGAAAAGTCTCATTACCATTAAGTACATGTCACAACATAACAATGAAGAAATAGAGCCACTGGTATGCCAGTAATTTTAGTAAAAGAATCTAGTATTTTTGTGTTGGAGAAGGTCTACAATCTACTACAAATCAAATGGTAATTTGTCAAAAAAATGTAATCAATTGTATATTTCATTAATACTTATAGGCATCATCCAATTATCCACTTTATAGTCGACTCGTCCTTAAGGCAAATGCAAATGTAATGATAATCCCTAGTGCTGCAGCTCGCTCTCAGTAATAAATCCCAGTACAACTAAATTGGGGCTAAAGCAGTCGTACTGCACTGTGAATATTTGTTTTTAACTGTGGTTGATATTCATATTATACAAACCAGATACAGTATTCACAAAACAACCGGAGTAAGCACTGGCACTTAGCTCAATCAACAACATAGTTTTGTCTTTTATTGAATATTTTAAATGCATATATTATATTTAAACAAAGTATTAATGAATCAGTTTCAGAAGAACGTACTCAAGTTGATATATTTTGTGATTATGAGGTCAGGATGACATGTAGATATGAACAGGATGCAACTCCCATCGAATGAACTCTAAATGGTACGTAAGTATAAAATAAAGTACATGCATGCATGTCTGTAATTCCAGGATGGAATACAAGTATATATAGCATCCAGTTGTTTTGGTGGAAGAAGACTTTTATAAAGCATCTGAATAGAGCCACTTTGCTTCTCCTTATAATCGACAAAGTTCCTCTTTTTTTAACCAAACTGGACTCAAACCACCGACCTCATTGGTGAGAGGGAAGTGATCAAGAGATGGTGTCTTGTACCACATGGTCATGGAGGACCCTAAAATTACTGGATAAATGAAGAAGACATTCTCTTTGTTTTATCTTCTTTTTATTGTTTTTTTTTTCACTATGTTAAGATTTAACATATATAAAATTTATATAAAACCTGTACAGCCCATATATTCAGTCTGTAATACAGCAGTAATCTGTGATACAGCAGTAACAATGCCTTCCTTTTAGGACAATTCTTACATTTGTTCAATTGTTCATATTATCTTATTATCCCAGTAACTATTGGTTGCTCAACAATGACAATAAGATAATGTTGCTCGTTGGATAATCCATACAGTATACAACTGGATTTTACCATGTTATTTTGAAAATTTGTATTTTTAATATGGTTTAGAATCATTTTAAGCACATTGCATGTTAAATGTGGTATCCAGTTTAATTTAATGAACAAAAATGTTGGAGTGAATCTGAGTAGAATCCCCATCCTTTCACAAGTAACAGGTAATTGTTCTGACAATATTTTCGACTGTGCTTGGCTCTAACCCATGACCTTCACAACAGGTAAGTAATCCTGAGATGGCACCGTAGTCCACTCATTCTTGGGTCCTCTAGTACTGTGAAAATACAGACACCAAGCAACAAAATAAATAAAGTGTTATTTAAAACATATAAAATGCAATATACTGAGTACATGATCATGATTATATAAGTACAAAATGTACATGGTACAAATAAAATGCATAAAAATTGATAACATGCAAAATTTGTAAACATAAAAATTGAGAGGTTCATAACGAAAGACCCTAAATCGCTCATGGCAAAACAAATCATTTCTTGATTAGCCCAGAATTAATATCAGATTTGGCCAGAACTTCACCTTGTCCATTATTAAATGTTAGAGAACTAATGTAAGGAACTGAAAACATTTTAGAAATATATATTCAGAACTAATGGTTTTATTCTTTCTTATTTGAACCAATTGGAAATAAGCTCTCAGGATTAAAGGGCTGTCCATGGCATCCATAGCACCAGTTTTTCTTCAATATTTAAACATGTGCTCTTAATATTCTGTTTGGCTGAGACATGTATTTTTGGTTTATTTACAACAGTTACTTCAAGCATGTATTCTATTATGTAATGTGGTATCTTGTGATATCTTGTTATGGTTGTATTGATCTATGTGTGCTAAAACAATAATAAATGGCCATCCATTCCAGTCATTAATTCAACCAATTAAGGGTAATCCCATTTAAATTTGTGTACTATTTCCTTAATTGCTTATTTATCATAAATTAACTTTAAAACAGTTCATCTTATTAACAATAAAAAACTACGCAAACTAATTAATTACACTGTTTGTCTAAAGAATAAAATTAATTACAGACAATCAATTTATGATTAATTTGTGTTAATGGTCATCCCACCCAGTGATTACTCTACAGTTAAAACCAATTAGCCAATTACAACTAGGAGGTATCATTTTATCTTCTTTTGAAGATCTTTGAAGTTGCTAATTTGGAATTTATTTATAATCATTAAAGTTCATCTCATTATATTTTAATAAATAATTAACTGAGATAATTAATAATCTAAGTTGTGAAAGTCTGCTTGTATATATAAGTATGGCAATTCTCATTTTACATCAATCACTTCTGTGAATCATTGACATATACATCTACTACAAAAAGCAACAATATCACATCACCATGGATACTGCTTCTGCTGCTTCTGGACTCCATGACCTTTTGGTTGCCCATGACAACACACAAAGGCAGATTGACGTTTTAGGTATGTACAGGTTTACCATGCTTCATTTCACAGAATAAAATAGTTTAACTTATATAACTGTCATTTGTTTTAATCTTGTTAATTAATTATTAAAAGTGTATTGATATTAATTCAACATGCTCATTAGTACATGTATATCTTAAAATACTAGTATTTAACATTTCTATGACTTTTATTTTCAGGTGACCAAAATGCTGCCATCAGTCAAAGGGTGTTGCTGTCAGCGATGGATGGTTCCAAGTCCCAGAATCTTCACTTGGTTCTCCGTTTATCAGTCAGCGAGGGAGTACGTCACATGTACACACAGTACCAGAATAAGAAATGGCAGCAGGTATGTACAGTTTTATTTTTTATACAACACACAAACCGACTGCTTCTTATCTTTGATAAGGTATAAACATTTCCTATGCCATGCTTAAACTTCATTTATCCTTTAAAATGGTAAATAGTGGCAATATTCCAAAATATTTTTATTGAATCTAAGAACACATAATAAACTAAAAAACTAGTAAAATATTCTTAATATTTCCATTTTACAGTTACGACCTTTGACTATTTTTAATCAATCTGATTATATTATATTGTTTCAGGTTCAAGAGAAAGCCAGGTCCATCATCTCATCCCTGGAGTCAGATGATAGTGACAATGAGCAGACGTCGCCATTGAGTTCATCCAGGTCAGCACCAGGGGGCAGCACCAGTAGAGACAAGGCAGTAGCAGTTTGGGCCAGTAATTTCTGTGAGTTCTACA
Source organism: Panopea generosa (assembly GCA_029582155.1). NCBI lineage: Eukaryota > Metazoa > Mollusca > Bivalvia > Adapedonta > Hiatellidae > Panopea > Panopea generosa. The sequence goes on from CM055897.1 coordinate 47,755,455, forward strand.
GAAACTGTTAGTCAATATTTGACAATGTACATATGTAATTTGTGATACAATGTGATATATGAGATGTGATATATCTGTGTAAATACTGTAATTTTATGATACATCATCGTTTCTGCAATATTGAAATGTGCTACTATCAATGTGCTATAAAAATAAATTATTATATTAAAAATTATATCATGTTTTCATATATAGCTATATCCCGGCCTGTTCCAGTTCAAATTACTTGAAAAGAAAAGTCTCATTAACATTAAGTACATGTCACAACATAACAATGAAGAAATAGAGCCACTGGTTACAATGCCAGTAATTTTAGTAAAAGAATCTAGTATTTTTGTGTTGGAGAAGGTCTACAATTTACTACAAATCAAATGGTAATTAGTCAAAAAAATGTAATCAATTGTATATTTCATTAATACTTATAGGCATCATCCAATTATCCACTTTATAGTCGACTCGTCCTTAAGGCAAATGCAAATGTAATGATAATCCCTAGTGCTGCAGCTTGCTCTCAGTAATAAATCCCAGTACAACTAAATTGGGGCTAAAACAGTCGTACTGCACCGTGAATATTTGTTTTTAACTGTGGTTGATATTCATATTATACAAACCAGATACAGTATTCACAAAACAACCGGAGTAAGCACTGGCACTTAGCTCAATCAACAACATAGTTTTGTCTTTTATTGAATATTTTAAATGCATATATTATATTAAACAAATTATTAATGAATCAGTTTCAGAAGAATATACTCAAGTTGATATATTTTGTGATTATGAGGTCAGGATGACATGTAGATATGAACAGGATGCAACTCCCATCGAATGAACTCTAAATGGTACATAAGTATAAAATAAAGTACATGCATGCATGTCTGTAATTACAGGATGGAATACAAGTATATATAGCATCAAGTTGTTTTGGTGGAAGAAGACTTTTATAAAGCATCTGAATAGAGCCACTTTGCTTCTCCTAATAATCGACAAAGTTCCTCTTTTTTTAACCAAACTGGACTCAAACCACCGACCTCAGTGGTGAGAGGCAAGTGATCAAGAGATGGTGTCTTGTACCACATGGTCATGGAGGACCCTTAAATTACTGGATAAATGAAGAAGACATTCTCTTTGTTTTATCTTCTTTTTATTGTTTTTTTTTTCACTATGTTCAGATTTAACATAAATAAAATTTATATAAAACCTGTACAGCCCATATATTCAGTCTGTAATACAGCAGTAATCTGTGATACAGCAGTAACAATGCCTTCCTTTTAGGACAATTCTTAAATTTGTTCAATTGTTCATATTATCTTATTATCACAGTAACTATTGGTTGCTCAACAATGACAATAAGATAATGTTGCTCCATGGATAATCCATACAGTATACAACTGGATTTTACCATGTTATTTTGAAAATTTGTATTTTTATTATGGTTTAGAATCATTTTAAGCACATTGCATGTTAAATGTGGTATCCAGTTTAATTTAATGAACAAAAATGTTGGAGTGAATCTGAGTAGAATGCCCATCCTTTCACAAGTAACAGGTAATTGTTCTGACAATATTTTCGACTGTGCTTGGCTCTAACCTATGACCTTCACAACAGGTAAGTAATCCTGAGATGGCACCGTAGTTCACTCGTTCTCGGGTCCTCTAGTACTTTGAAAATACAGACACCAAGCAACAAAATAAATAAAGTGTTATTTAAAACATATAAAATGCAATATACTGAGTACATGATCATGATTATATAAGTACAAAATGTACATGGTACAAATAAAATGCATAAAAATTGATAACATGCAAAATTTGTAAACATATAAAAATTGAGAGGTTCATAACGAAAGACCCTAAATCGCTCATGGCAAAACGAATCATTTCTTGATTAGTCCAGAATTAATATCAGATTTGGCCAGAACTTCACCTTGTCCATTATTTAATGTTACAGAACTAATGTAAGGAACTGAAAACATTTAAGAAATATCTATTCAAAGCTAATGGTTTTATTCTTTCTTATTTGAACTAATTGGAAAAAAGCTCTCAGGATTAAAGGGCTGTCCATGGCATCCATAGCACCAGTTTTACTTCAATATTTAAACATGTGCTCTTAATATTCTGTTTGACTGAAACATGTATTTTTTGGTTTATTTACAACAGTTACTTCAAGCATGTATTCTATTATGTAATGTGGTATCTTGTGATACCTTGTTATGGTTGTATTGACCTATGTGTGCTAAAACAATAATAAATGGTAATCCATTTCAGTCATTAATTCAACCAATTAAGGGTAATCCCATTTAAATTTGTGTACTATTTCCTTAATTGCTTATATATCATAAATTAACTTTAAAACAGTTCATCTTATTAACAATAAAACACTATACAAACTTATTAATTACATTGTCTAAAGAATAAAATTAATTGCAAACAATCAATTTATGATTAATTTGTGTAAATGGACATCCTACCCAGTGATTACTCTCGAATTAAAACCAATTAGCCAATTACAACTAGGAGGTATCATTTTATCTTCTTTTGAAGATCTTTGAAGTTGCTAATTAGGAATTTATTTATAATCATTAAAGTTCATCTCATCATATTTTAATAAATAATTAACTGAGATAATTAATAATCCAAGTTGTGAAAGTCTGCTGGTATATATAAGTATGGCAATTCTCATTTTACATCAATCACTTCTGTGTATCATTGACATATACATCTACTACAACAGCAACAATATCACATCACCATGGAAACTGCTTCTGCTGCTTCTGGACTCCGTGACCTTTTGGTTGCCCATGACAACACACAAAGGCAGATTGATGTTTTAGGTATGTACAGGTTTACCATTCTTCATTTCACAATATAAAATAGTTTAACTTATATTACTGTAATTTGTTTTGATCTTGTAAATTAATTATTAAAAGTGTATTGATATTAATTCAACATGCTCATTAGTATTTCTTTAAACTGTAGTATTTAACATCTATGACTTTTATTTTCAGGTGACCAAATTACTGCCATCAGTCAAAGGGTGTTGCTGTCAGTGATGGATGGTTCCCGGTCCCAGAATCTTCACTTGGTTCTCCGTTTGTCAGTCAGCGAGGGAGTACGTCACATGTACACACAGTACCAGAATAAGAAATGGCAGCAGGTATGTACAGTTTTATTTTTTATACAACACACAAACCGACTGCTTCTTATCTTTGATAAGGTATAAACATTTCCTATGCCATGCTTAAACTTCATTTTCCTTTAAAATGATAAATAGTGGCATTATTCCAAAATATTTTATTGAATCTAAGAACACATAATAAACTAACATTCTTAATATTTCCATTTTACAGTTTTTGTTAAGACTATTTTTTATCAATCTCATTATATAATATTGTTTCAGGTTCAAGAGAAGGCCAGGTCCATCATCTCAACCCTGGAGTCAGATGATAGTGACAATGAGCAGACGTCACCATTGAGGTCATCCAGGTCAGCACCAGGGGGCAGCACCAGTAGAGACAAGGCAGTAGCAGTGTGGGCCAGTAATTTCTGTGAGTTCTACAGAGACTGTTAGTCAATATTTGACAATGTACATATGTAATTTGTGATACAATGTGATATATGAGATGTGATATATCTGTGTAAATACTGTAATTTTATGATACATCATCGTTTCTGCAATATTGAAATGTGCTACTATCAATGTGCTATGAAAATAAATTATTATATTAACAATTATATCATGTTTAAATATAAAGCTATATCCCGGCTTATTCCAGTTCAAACTACTTGAAAATAAAAGTCTCATTAACATTAAGTACATGTCACAACATAACAGTGAAGAAATAGAGCCACTGGTATGCCAGTAATTTTAGTAAAAGAATCTAGTATTTTTGTGTTGGAGAAGGTCTACAATCTACTACAAATCAAATGGTAATTTGTCAAAAAAATGTAATCAATTGTATATTTCATTAATACTTATAGGCATCATCCAATTATCCACTTTATAGTCGACTCGTCCTTAATGCAAATGAAATGATCGTCCCTAGTGCTGCAGCTTGCTCTCAGTAATAAATCCATATACAACTAAATTGGGGCTAAGCAGTCGTACTGCACTGTGAATATTTGTTTTTAACTGTGGTTGATATTCATATTATACAAACCAGATACAGTATTCACAAAACAACCGGAGTAAGCACTGGCACATAGCTCAATCAACAACATAGTTTTGTCTTTTATTGAATATTTTAAATGCATATATTATATTTAAACAAAGTATTAATGAATCAGTTTCAGAAGAACGTACTCAAGTTGATATATTTTGTGATTATGAGGTCAGGATGACATGTAGATATGAACAGGATGCAACTCCCATCGAATGAACTCTAAATGGTACATAAGTATAAAATAAAGTACATGCATGCATGTCTGTAATTCCAGGATGGAATACAAGTATATATAGCATCCAGTTGTTTTGGTGGAAGAAGACTTTTATAAAGCATCTGAATAGAACCACTTTGCTTCTCCTTATAATCGACAAAGTTCCTCTTTTTTTAACCAAACTGGACTCAAACCACCGACCTCATTGGTGAGAGGCAAGTGATCAAGAAATGGTGTCTTGTACCTCATGGTCATGGAGGACCCTAAAATTACCGGATAAATGAAGAAGACATTCTCTTTGTTTTATCTTCTTTTTATTGTTTTTTTTTTTCACTATGTTAAGATTTAACATATATAAAACTTATATAAAACCTGTACAGCCCATATATTCAGTCTGTGATACAGCAGTAATCTGTGATACAGCAGTAACAATGCCTTCCTTTCAGGACAATTCTTAAATTTGTACAATTGTTCATATTATCTTATTATCCAAGTAACTATTGGTTGCTCAACAATGACAATAAGATGAAATTGCTCCATGGATAATCCATGTTATTTTGAAAATTTGGATTTTTAATATGGTTTAGAATCATTTTAAGCACTTATGTGGTATCCAGTTTAATTTAATGAACAAAAATGTTTGAGTGAATCTGAGTAGAATCCTCATCCTTTCACAAGTAACAGGTAATTGTTCTGACAATATTTTTGACTATGCTAGGCTCTAACCCATGACCTTCACAACAGGTAAGTAATCCTGAGATGACACCGTAGTCCACTCGTTCTCGGGTCCTCTAGTACTTTGAAAATACAGACACCAAGCAACAAAATAAATAAAGTGTTATTTAAAACATATAAAATGCAATATATAAAATTGAGAGGTTCATAACGAAAGACCCTAAATCGCTCATGGCAAAACAAATCATTTCTTGATTAGTCCAGAATTAATATCAGATTTGGCCAGAACTTCACCTTGTCCATTATTTAATGTTACAGAACTAATGTAAGGAACTGAAAACATTTAAGAAATATCTATTCAAAACTAATGGTTTTATTCTTTCTTATTTGAACTAATTGGAAAAAAGCTCTCAGGATTAAAGGGCTGTCCATGGCATCCATAGCACCAGTTTTACTTCAATATTTAAACATGTGCTCTTAATATTCTGTTTGACTGAAACATGTATTTTTTGGTTTATTTACAACAGTTACTTCAAGCATGTATTCTATTATGTAATGTGGTATCTTGTGATACCTTGTTATGGTTGTATTGACCTATGTGTGCTAAAACAATAATAAATGGTAATCCATTTCAGTCATTAATTCAACCAATTAAGGGTAATCCCATTTAAATTTGTGTACTATTTCCTTAATTGCTTATATATCATAAATTAACTTTAAAACAGTTCATCTTATTAACAATAAAACACTATACAAACTTATTAATTACATTGTCTAAAGAATAAAATTAATTGCAAACAATCAATTTATGATTAATTTGTGTAAATGGACATCCTACCCAGTGATTACTCTCGAATTAAAACCAATTAGCCAATTACAACTAGGAGGTATCATTTTATCTTCTTTTGAAGATCTTTGAAGTTGCTAATTAGGAATTTATTTATAATCATTAAAGTTCATCTCATTATATTTTAATAAATAATTAACTGAGATAATTAATAATCCAAGTTGTGAAAGTCTGCTGGTATATATAAGTATGGCAATTCTCATTTTACATCAATCACTTCTGTGTATCATTGACATATACATCTACTACAACAGCAACAATATCACATCACCATGGAAACTGCTTCTGCTGCTTCTGGACTCCGTGACCTTTTGGTTGCCCATGACAACACACAAAGGCAGATTGATGTTTTAGGTATGTACAGGTTTACCATTCTTCATTTCACAATATAAAATAGTTTAACTTATATTACTGTAATTTGTTTTGATCTTGTAAATTAATTATTAAAAGTGTATTGATATTAATTCAACATGCTCATTAGTATTTCTTTAAACTGTAGTATTTAACATCTATGACTTTTATTTTCAGGTGACCAAATTACTGCCATCAGTCAAAGGGTGTTGCTGTCAGCGATGGATGGTTCCCGGTCCCAGAATCTTCACTTGGTTCTCCGTTTGTCAGTCAGCGAGGGAGTACGTCACATGTACACACAGTACCAGAATAAGAAATGGCAGCAGGTATGTACAGTTTTATTTTTTATACAACACACAAACCGACTGCTTCTTATCTTTGATAAGGTATAAACATTTCCTATGCCATGCTTAAACTTCATTTTCCTTTAAAATGATAAATAGTGGCATTATTCCAAAATATTTTATTGAATCTAAGAACACATAATAAACTAACTTTCTTAATATTTCCATTTTACAGTTTTTGTTAAGACTATTTTTTATCAATCTCATTATATAATATTGTTTCAGGTTCAAGAGAAGGCCAGGTCCATCATCTCAACCCTGGAGTCAGATGATAGTGACAATGAGCAGACGTCACCATTGAGGTCATCCAGGTCAGCACCAGGGGGCAGCACCAGTAGAGACAAGGCAGTAGCAGTGTGGGCCAGTAATTTCTGTGAGTTCTACAGAGACTGTTAGTCAATATTTGACAATGTACATATGTAATTTGTGATACAATGTGATATATGAGATGTGATATATCTGTGTAAATACTGTAATTTTATGATACATCATCGTTTCTGCAATATTGAAATGTGCTACTATCAATGTGCTATGAAAATAAATTATTATATTAACAATTATATCATGTTTTCATATAAATCTATATCCCGGCTTATTCCAGTTCAAACTACTTGAAAATAAAAGTCTCATTAACATTAAGTACATGTCACAACATAACAGTGAAGAAATAGAGCCACTGGTATGCCAGTAATTTTAGTAAAAGAATCTAGTATTTTTGTGTTGGAGAAGGTCTACAATCTACTACAAATCAAATGGTAATTTGTCAAAAAAATGTAATCAATTGTATATTTCATTAATACTTATAGGCATCATCCAATTATCCACTTTATAGTCGACTCGTCCCTAAGGCAAATGCAAATGTAATGATAATCCCTAGTGCTGCAGCTCGCTCTCAGTAATAAATCCCAGTACAACTAAATTGGGGCTAAAGCAGTCGTACTGCACCGTGAATATTTGTTTTTAACTGTGGTTGATATTCATATCATACAAACCAGATACAGTATTCACAAAACAATCGGATTAAGCACTGGCACATAGCTCAATCAACAACATAGTTTTGTCTTTTATTGAATATTTTAAATGCATATATTATTTAAAACAAAGTATTAATGAATCAGTTTCAGAAGAACGTACTCAAGTTGATATATTTTGTGATTATGAGGTCAGGATGACATGTAGATATGAACAGGATGCAACTCCCATCGAATGAACTCTAAATGGTACATAAGTATAAAATAAAGTACATGCATGCATGTCTGTAATTACTGGATGGAATACAAGTATATATAGCATCCAGTTGTTTTGGTGGAAGAAGACTTTTATAAAGCATCTGAATAGAACCACTTTGCTTCTCCTTATAATCGACAAAGTTCCTCTTTTTTTAACCAAACTGGACTCAAACCACCGACCTCATTGGTGAGAGGGAAGTGATCAAGAGATGGTGTCTTATACCTCATGGTCATGGAGGACCCTAAAATTACTGATTAAATGAAGAAGATTCTCTTTGTTTTATCTTTTTTTTATTCTTTTTTTTTTCACTATGTTAAGATTTAACATAAATAAAATTTATATTAAACCTGTACAGTCCATATATTCAGTCTGTGATACAGCAGTAATCTGTGATACAGCAGTAACAATGCCTTCCTTTTAGGACAATTCTTAAATTTGTACAATTGTTCATATTATCTTATTATCTAAGTAACTATTGGTTGCTCAACAATGACAATAAGATGAAGTTGCTCCATGGATAATCCGTGTTATGGTGTGATATATGAGGTGTGAATGCATCTCTGTGAGATATATGTTTGTAAATAATTATATGTTTGCAATATTGAAATGTGCTACTATCATTGTGCTATGAATAAAAAAATATCAATGCTCTTATATATCCCTTTAATTTTAAACTATAAATCACTAAACATTCCATTAAAATTAACAGTAATCATGAAAAATAAATGTTACAAAGACATTACTTCACTAGGATGTCTACCATCCAGATTACTTCACTATGGATCTAATCCAATAATGGTTGCACTGTGCTGAATCAACCAATTATATCAAATATAAAGAGTGCATCAAAGCAATCACGTTTGAGAACTTTTCTAAGGTTAAACTATTCATTACTGCATTAAGATCCAATGAAAAATTGGACTGCCAGAGTGCACACAAGGTAAAACTTGATGGACACAGGATGATCAGAAAATCCAACACAGAGATTGGGTCAGACGAGCAGTGTAAGGAAATGATAATATAGGTATTATGTAAATAAATAAACTGGTTTATAAAAGTTGAGATCACAGATATGCTACTAATAGTCCATTGGATAAGTCCTGAAAAGTCTCAACAGCAATAGCTATTATATAATATTATGTACAGTTAATGTTTGAGCATAATTTCACTCCGAATAGCTGTTTCTCCGTCAAATTATTTGCCCTCTATCTCAGTTGGAGATTTTCCCTCTGCAGTATTGCCTTCAGTTGGTGATTTTCCCTCTGCACTATTGCTCTCAGTTGGTGATTTTCCATTGGTTGACAGTGTTTCATCTGTTGCTGTGTTCTCTGTCTGTCTCGTTCTCTCTTCATCCATTTTTTGAAGAAAAACATTTACCTGTTTTAACAGACAAATAACACAATTCTCACTGAAGTCATCAAATTTCACAAACAAAACTGTTATGTATGGTTACAAACCTGAAGCAGGGAAAACATTGTTAAATGAGTCAAGTAGACAAATTGCTGTCCATTCCAGTACAGACATTTGGCTTCAATAACTGTCTCTGATTATGTTATGTGACAGTCATCTCTAAAGAAGTAATATTGAAGTAAAGAAGTAATACTCATGTTAATGAAGTTAATGTTGTAACAGTCATCCTGAGTGAAGTAATGTGGTTGTAACAGGCATCCTTAATGATATAATGTGGTTGTAATAATCATCCTGAATGAAGTTATGTGGTTGTAACAGTCATCCCTAATGAAATAATGCAGTTGCAATAGTCATCCTGAGTGAAGTAATGTGGTTGTAAAATTTATCCTTAGTAAAGTAATGTGGTTGTAACAGTCATCCCTAATGATATAATGTGATTGTAATAGTCATCCTGAATGAAGTTATGTGGTTGTAACAGTCATCCCTAATGAAATAATGCAGTTGCAATAGTCATCCTGAGTGAAGTAATGTGGTTGTAACATTTATCCTTAGTAAAGTAATGTGGTTCTTACAGTCATCCCTAATGATATAATGTGGTTGTAATAGTCATCCTGAATGAAGTTATGTGGTTGTAACAGTCATCCCTAGTGAAGTTATGTGGTTGTAACTGTCATCCCTAATGAAATAATGTGGTTGAAACATTCATCCTTAGTAAAGTAATGTGGTTGTAACATTCATCCCTAATGATATAATGTGGTTGTAATAGTCATCGTGAATGAAGTTATGTGGTTTAAACAGTCATCCCTAATGAAATAATGCAGTTGCAATAGTCATCCTGAGTGAAGTAATGTGGTTGTAACAGTCATCCCTAATGATACAATGTGGTTGCAATAGTCATCCTTAGTTAAGTAATGTGGTTGTAACATTCATCCTTAGTTAAGTAATGTAGTTGTGACAGTCATCCCTAATGATATAATGTGGTTGTAACAATCATCCCTAGTGAAGTAATGTGGTTGTAACTGTCATCCCTAATGAAATAATGTGGTTGAAACAGTCATCCTGAGTGAAGTAATGTGGTTGTAACAATAATTCCCAGTGAAGCAATGTGGTTGTAACAGTCATCCCTAGTGAAGTAATGTGGTTGTAACTGTCATCTGTAATGAAATAATGTGGTTGTAATAGTCATCCTGAATGAAGTTATGTGGTTTTAACAGTCATCCCTTATGAAATAATGCGGTTGAAACAGTCATCCTGAGTGAAGTTATGTTGTTGTAACATTCATCCTTAGTAAAGTTATGTAGTTGTGACAATCATCCCTTATGATATAATGTGGTTGTACCAATAATCCCTAGTGAAGTAATGTGGTTGTAACTGTCATCCCTAATGAAATAATGTGGTTGAAACAGTCATCCCTAATGAAATAATGCGGTTGAAACAGTCTCTCTGAGTTAAGTAATGTGGTTGTAACAGTCATCCCTAGTGAAGTAATGTGGTTGTAACTGTCATCCCTAATGAAATAATGTGGTTGAAACAGTCATCCTGGGTGAAGTAATGTGGTTGTTACAGTCATTCCTAGTAGTGAAGTAATATGGTTGTTACAGTCATCCCTAGTGAAGTAATGTGGTTGTAACTGTCATCCCTAATGAAATAATGTGGTTGAAACAGTCATCCTGAGTGAAGTTATGTGGTTGTTACACTCAACCCTAGTGAAGTAAGGTGGTTGTAACAGTCATCCTTAGTGAAGTAATGTGGTTGTTACAGTAATCTTGAGTGAAGTAATGTGGTTGTAACAGTCATCCCTAGTGAAGTAAGGTGGTTGTCATAGTCATTCCAAGTGAAAAGAATATGTTTTAAATAGTTGTCAATCCTTTATGAATAAATGTGGTTGTTTTATTCATCCCTAGTGAAGTAATGTGGATGAAACAGTCATCCTGAGTGAAGTAATGTGGTTTAAACAGTCATCCTGAGTGAAGTTATATGGTAGTAACAGTCATCTCTAGTGAAGTAATGTGGTAGTAACAGTCATCTCTAGTGAAGTAATGTGGTTGTAACAGTCATCCCTAGTGGAGTAATGGGGTTGTAACAGTGATTCCTAGTGAAGTAATGTGGTTGTAACAGTCATCCCTAGTGAAGTAAGGTGGTTGTAACAGTCATCCTAGTGAAGTTATGTGGATGTAACAGTCATCCCTAGTGAAGTAATGTTGTTGTAACAGTCATCCCTAGTGAAGTAATGTGGTTGTTTTATTCATCCCTAGTGAAGTAATGTTGTTGTAACAGTCATCCATAGTGAAGTTATGTTGTTGTAACAGTCATCCCTAGTGAGGTAATGTTGTTGTAACAGTCATCCCTAGTGAAGTAATGCGGTTGTTTTATTCATCCCTAGTGAAGTAATGTTGTTGTAACAGTCATCCCTAGTGAAGTTATGTGGATGTAACAGTCATCCCTAGTGAAGTAATGTTGTTGTAACAGTCATCCCTAGTGAAGTAATGTGGTTGTTTTATTCATCCCTAGTGAAGTAATGTTGTTGTAACAGTCATCCCTAGTGAGGTAATGTTGTTGTAACAGTCATCCCTAGTGAAGTAATGTGGTTGTTTTATTCATCCCTAGTGAAGTAATGTTGTTGTAACAGTCATCCCTAGTGAAGTAATGTTGTTGTAACAGTTGTCCCTAGTGAATGAATATAGTAACTGTAGCCATGCAAAGTTAAGTAATGTTGACTATACCTGCTGTATCATTTGTTCATCCTGACTGTTGTTTAGAATGTGTTGACAATATTTGGTACTTGTGTCCCATTCTCCGGCCATTGCTGCCAGCCTGGCTGTGTAAAACAGCAGCGTTTGGTTGTCCATTTGTTGATCAGCAACCCTCACTGCATACTTCAGGCCCTCAGCAGGCTTGTCATGCCTAAAAAGACCCTTGGACATTTCTAACAGTAACTCCTGGAAATAAATATCACTATATTTATCAACAACAAAGAATCAGGGCCCAGCCCCAAATACTCTTGGACAGTTTTTACTCCTGGCAATGAATTATCACTTCACCAACAATGATTTGTTTGTTTGTTTGAACATTTAGCATCATTTTTATGCCATTGAGGGTTAACAGACAATCAGTTAACCTAACCGCTCCTTCCTGATATCCTAGAATGTCAACCAGTACTCAAGCACATCCATCTCCATTAGTAACTGAAAACTTTCCCCCTTGAATCAGTGGTGGGAGATGAGAGAAAAAGCCTTTTTCTCTAATTTTGTGTTATCTTTGGTATTCATGTGCATTTCATGACCTGTATGTGTGTGTATCGTTAAGATAATTTCTATGTTATTGTTGTTATACCATTCATGCATCATGTTGTTGCCTTGCTTTGTATGTACATTTATTACAAAGAAAAAGTCTCTGTCTAATGACAATGAGATGCAATGTCACAGAGACTGTGGCTGGGTGAGTATTCGAACTCCGGACCCCTGGATCGATAGTCAGGAACACTAGCAACTATGCGTACTAGGCTAGCGCAATGAAGGATCACTTAATTTATTAACAATGAAGAATAAGGGTGATGTTACACAACAAAAAATGACTTTTTAACTAAAGTATGCATGTTTTGAAAATTCATGGGCAGGTAACTCTCCCAATATGGTCATATTGGAAAGTATTGAAATATAATTCCAGATGTTGTGTAAATATTCATTAAATTCATATAGAATGATTAGAGACATACAAAACAACTATATTTGAACTGAATTTAATTATTAACATGATGCAAATATAAAGTTAGAATACCCAAAATATGTGTGTATACGCTTATTTTATCTCTATTTAGGAAAGCGACATAACTCAAGGTAAATGGTTAAAGGCATCATGTTGTGCATTTACAGTCAAACCTGTGTTGATGGCCACCTCTATTAAATAAGCACTTGTCTAAAACAGACACACTTTCCATTTACAAATTTTACAAACCTCTAGTAATTGCCAAAATTTGCAAATTGTCAACTTTATCCGACGGGTCCAAGAACCCTTAATTGGGTGGGTCCTGGCCCCTTATGAAAACTTAAACCCTCTTACTTGACTGAATCTGATTTGCTAGAAAAGATAACACTTCCACAATGTTTTATGTACAAGGGGCATTCAATATATTCTGTCACTGGTCTTCGGAGATTTTCACAGAAGCACGATTTTTTTCAGGCCAACCCTTCAAAGTATTCCCCCCACACAGATACACTTTTTTGAAGTATTGCTGTCCACGACCTAAATGCCACAAAGTTGTATCCTCTTGGTATACTTTTTAAACACTGAAAAATTGCAGACACAAGGGCACTTCTAGTAGCATAGTGTTTACCTGCAAGCATTTTTTTTAACATGGGAAAAAGGAAAAAGTCACAGGGGCTTAAGTCAGGGGAATAAGGTAGGTATTCAACCTGAATAACCTTTTCTAGTTCTAAGAAAGATTGTACACTTTTACTTTTGTGTGCAGAAGCATTGTCGTAAATAAGCTGTATGCCTTCCATTACTTGGGCGTTTATTTTGATAAAACTTTTTGACAGATTTAAGTACTTTATCTTTGTAAAATTTGCCTGTTATTGTTCTAACCTCTTTGCAAGGAATTTGTACACCAGGACCACTAGAATTGAAGAAAATGGCATATAAAACTTTCTTGGCGCTTGGCGCTTCTTGTCCTCTTTGCTATGACCAGCCTAGCCTGATTTTTACCAAGCCATTGTTTGTTATTGATAAGTTTTTTATATTTTTTTCAGAATTTTTTTAGCACAAAACTAAAAACTTGGCCTTTTGGTCAGGTGTCAGTAAGTGAGATCCATTTAGCACAAAGCTTCTTTAATTTCAAACAGAATATGATGTACAGTGCCTTCTGAAATGCCTAGACTATAAGTTATCTGGGAAACAGTATACCGTCCATCTTCTTCTACCATAGCTCTAAAAGCACCAATGTTTTCCTTTGTTGCTGTAATTGCAGGCCTACCAGGGTGACTATCTTCTTGCAGGCTTTCCCCTTAAATTTCTTAACCCAACAAACAACAGTTCTTAATGTTATGGTAAAACTAATTAATCTCTTTTGGCGATAACTGCAAAGAAACTCGGACTTTAATATAAGCCCTTAAATCTAATTTTTCTTCAGGTTTCATTATGACACTGAAATATAGCCACTATACATGAGTGTGTATAATTCAACAATGAATATCTTGGTCAATTATAATTTTATTAAATTGAGAATTCACAGGTTTATTGAATAAACATCCACTAACAACTGCATGAGTTTTTCATGTTCTTACACAACATTGTTTCTACGGGAGGCCATCAGTGGCAGAATTAATTGAATGCCCCTCATATGTTAAAATAAATTCATACCAAATCATCTGGATATATCTTAAGTCCTTCTTCTATGATGCGCCGTTGACATGCCTCCTGTACCAACCCATCAATGACGCACCAGTTACACGTTTGTACATATACCTGGGCCCCCATGTCCTCAGATAGACTGTGTAACTGATTTACCAACTGACCTACACTATCAGCATCGCTTGCTGGTATAAGGTGATTCTCACAATAGTGTTTTACCAAGTGAACATTTCCAGGATTTCTGAAATGTAAAAACTAATACAAGTACATGTACACATATAGTAGCTCTTCGTTTGATTAATGATAATGACATTTATACATTGAATGACATACAATGACTGTTTTATGTCTGTTTTGACATTGTGTGTACCTTTAACTGTCTGTTAACTTTGTTTTTCACTGTAGGTCTACATTTATAACTGCAAACCATTTATACAAACACAGAGATTTGCAACCACTACCTTGTGTTTCAATAAAAACTTTGTAATGTTGTAAATAATGTTTTACAGGCCAAAGGCCACATTAAAACATCCCTTACTTCTCACGACCAAGGTCATAGGTTCAAGTCCAGATTGGTCCAAAAACTATATGTGATAAAAGTTTGCTAGTTGCTTAGCTAAGGATGCTAAGAGTCATGTTCATGAATGTCTGAGGTTTTCCTTCACCAACAAATAATGATATAAAGTAATGAAATGATGTAAGACCCAATTTTACTGTAAGGTATTAAAACTGTAATATGGGTTTTTGGAGCACATTTTTTTAAAATACAAAATTAATAAGTGGATAATATAATTTGTGAATTTCTTTGTTTCTGCACTTCTGAAAGTCAAATAGTTTTATAAAGTTTTTTATATGACCTGGCCAGGGACTATTTTTTACCCAAAAGAGAGACTATCAATACACTTAAACTTGGTTCTTGTCCACAAAAAACAGAATAACTGATAGCTTACTGTTGTATTGCATATTTGAGTGTATAGATCTCTGGAAGATTTGTTCTATACTCCTCGGGCAACTTCGTCAATGCCATATCAAGAAACACGTACAAAATGACATCTGTTTTGTGTTTGGAGTCAAGTAATGCGCATGTAACTGAGTATGCCTTCTCATAATGAATGCCCTCTCGCAGATAGTAACATATCATCTCTCTGTACAATGTCCACAAACTGCCATCCATGCTCTTATCTGCAATTCTCCATTCTACTGTAATATAGAAATGATATATGAGAAATAGGCATATTTTACCATGTTTCTCCATTCTAATGTATATAAAGAAAAATAGGCATATTTTACCACGTTTCTCCATTCTAATGTTATATAAAGAAAAACAGGCATATTTTATCATGCTTCTCTATTTTAGTGTGCCGGGCCTGATTAGCTCAGTCGGTTACGCATCTGACTATCAATCCAGGGGGCCTGAGTTCGAATCCTCGCCCGGCAACAGTCTCCGTGATGATTGATACACGACATTGTGTCTCATTATCATTCATCTCTCACTGCTGATTCAAGTGGGAAAGTTATCAGTTACTTGCAGAGATGGGGTGTGCTCGAGTACTGGTTAATCCCAGGAAACAGTGGTTAGGTTAACTGATCGTCTGTTAGCCCTCGATGGCATAAAAATGACGCTTAATATTCAATCAATCTATTTTAGTGTAATATGAAGAAAATAGGCATATTTTAACATGTTTCTCCATTCTACCTTAATATAAGAAAAAATATGTTCAAAGAAGGAGTCACATACCATATTAGACCAACATAGCCATAACAATCGCCAAAGAGATGTCACTTACATAATTGCATGATGGTCTTGTCAACTTCCTCAAACTGGAGCAGATCTGTCAAACCTGCCAGCAGATTCTCCAAAACTTCAATGTACCGTGGGTTATCCCATGTCTGTCCAAGTGCCTGTTAAATGGTGATAACATTTGTTGTTGTTGTTTTTTCAGGAATTCAATTGGTATATCCATTTTTCACTACCATATTTTATAGTTTGATAACACATATTTACCACACAACTTTCTATGGTAAGCCATTATAAGTGAACATCCATTCACGCATACTGGATTATAAGTATCATTTATGGGTTTGAGGTGTGGTTGGAAAAATCCGCCCCGAGGGATAACTGTTTTGGCAGCTGAGTTATGGCAAAAACAGTTATCCTGCACAATATTACCAGTTTGAAATATCTCTTCACTCTAGGGTTTAGATAAAATTCTTGTGCTGTACCATCATAACTACCGGTATCTGTGATTTGATGTATAAAATTTGTGGTAAAACAAATAATGAATTTAATTGAAATAATGAATTGTGATTTTTTCAGTAAAAGATTTTTCCCAGTTAAATGTGGAAAGATTGTGGTGATGCTCATAACCTACGGTCTTCTTTAACAAAAAATAAAGTTGGATGCCTTTTATAACCTAAAATTTTTAAATGTGAAGTAAACCCTCAATTAATTTATTTTAACAATTTCATTAAGCTATATTTATTCTGAAGTACTTACATGGCTTATAATTGATATTTGGGTAACATTTTGTAAGAATATATTTATTGATGGTCATGTGGTATTTTCAGGACCTCATTTTTTTTAATTGAGATCTGTGTTAAACATGTTATACGATACCCCACCCAGTCACATTATACTGACACCTGGCCAACCAGACTTTAAACTATCCTCTAAATGCTGAGCATCAAGCCAGGAAGCTTCTTATATCATTTTTCAAGTCTTTGGCATGACTTGACCGTGGATCTAACCCACAACTTTTGCATGATAGGCTGACGTTTTACCCCTAGACCACTACTGTAGTTTAGCATGCAATTTACAATGATGGATACTTTACCTCGAATATTTGTCGTGCCTGTCTTTCATACTCGACTGCTTCATTCGCGTTACCGCGTCTAATCTCGAGGGATCCCAAGTTCATGTATGCAATAGCAACAATCGGATGCTCTCTACCAACTGCATTTATCTTCACTTGTAGGGATCTAAAATTAGAAGTACACTGGATAGACAGGGCAATGGTCTATTGTTATATTGATTTTACACTAGTGAAAAAATTGGATTTTATATCTTTAAAATGCTTTAAAAACTGAAATATAGTCCAACTTTGCCCATTTTTGTATATTACATGCCTGTACATGTATTTTAATTTCATTATTTTGCAATAACATGTATCTTATGGTTTAATATACATGTATTTAAGTATTCACCAACCATTCTTAACAATATTCTTAGACTTGAACTCAAGAATGAATTTTGAAAAACACACTTTGCAAGCATGCAGGGACATCTGATATATAGCCAAATAACTGTTCACAATTATTCCATCTGTCATGGTAAACTAGATATCTAAATAAATTTGGATTTTCAAGATATTCTCAAGAATGATTGGTGAAATTGACCCCAGGTACTTCACTTTATATATCAAGTTAAAGCTTCCAAAATTGTCAATGTTTCTTTTAAAATGTCAGCATCAATAAATCCAGTGGCTTTCTTGCTCAGTTTTTTCACTCGCCATGTCTTCAAACACAAACAGACAACTCCTTCATGTAAAACAAAGGCCCGCCTTATCACTAATAGACAACTCCGTCATGTAAAACAAAGGCCCGCCTTATCACCAATAGGCAACTCCGTCAAGTAAAACAAAGGCCCGCCTTATCACCAATAGACAACTCCGTCACGTAAAACAAAGGCCCACCTTATCACCAATAGGCAACTCTGTCACGTAAAACAAAGGCCCGCCTTATCACCAATAGGCAACTCCGTCACGTAAAACAAAGGCCCGCCTTATCACCAATAGGCATAGTCACATAGAACAAAGGCCCGCCTTATCACCAATAGGCAACTCCGTCAAGTAAAACAAAGGCCCGCCTTATCACCAATAGGCAACTCCGTCAAGTAAAACAAAGGCCCGCCTTATCACCAATAGACAACTCTGTCACGTAAAACAAAGGCCCGCCTTATCACCAATAGGCAACTCCGTCACGTAAAACAAAGGCCCGCCTTATCACCAATAGGCAACTCCGTCACGTAAAACAAAGGCCCACCTTATCACCAATAGACAACTCCGTCACGTAAAACAAAGGCCCGCCATATCACCTATAGACAACTCCGTCACGTAAAACAAAGGCCCGCCTTATCACCAATAGGCAACTCCGTCACGTAGAACAAAGGCCTGCCTTATCACCAATAGGCAACTCCGTCACGTAGAACAAAGGCCCGCCTTATCACCAATAGGCAACTCCGTCATGTAAAACAAAGGCCCACCTTATCACCAATAGGCAACTCCTTCAAGTAAAACAAAGGCCCGCCTTATCACCAATAGGCAACTCCGTCACGTAAAACAAAGGCCCGCCTTATCACCAATAGGCAACTCCGTCACGTAAAACAAAGGCCCGCCTTATCACCAATAGGCAACCCCGTCAAGTAAAACAAAGGCCCGCCTTATCACCAATAGGCAACTCCGTCACGTAAAACAAAGGCCCACCTTATCACCAATAGACAACTCAGTCACGTAAAACAAAGGCCCGCCTTATCACCTATAAACAACTCCGTCACGTAAAACAAAGGCCCGCCTTATCACCAATAGACAACTCCGTCACGTAAAACAAAGGCCCGCCTTATCACCAATAGACAACTCCGTCACGTAAAACAAAGGCCCGCCTTATCACCAATAGAAAACTCCGTCACGTAAAACAAAGTCCCGCCTTATCACCAATAGACAACTCCGTCACGTAAAACAAAGGCCCGCCTTATCACCAATAGACAACTCTGTCACATAGAACAAAGGCCCGCCTTATCACCAATAGACAACTCTGTCACGTAGAACAAAGGCCCGCCTTATCACCAATAGACAACTCTGTCACGTAGAACAAAGGCCCGCCTTATCACCAATAGACAACTCCGTCACGTAGAACAAAGGCCCACCTTATCACCAACCGACAACTCCATCATGTAAAACAAAGGCCCGCCTTATCACCAATAGACAACTCCGTCACGTAAAACAAAGGCCCACCTTATCACCAATAGACAACTCTGTCACATAGAACAAAGGCCCGCCTTATCACCAATAGACAACTCCGTCATGTAAAACAAAGGCCCGTCTTATCACTGTTAATGATTAGATAATGAAAGCATCAGTCAAAACATCATGTGAAGGACTACATGGCTCCAAAATGGCCATGCTATCAATCAGTCATTTGAAGCATTTTCTTTTAATGGCTACAGCACAAATGATATGTGATGTGAATTGGCCAATCACATGTGAGAGAAGATATTGCAAATTGTATGCTGTAGATAGCTACAACTAGCACCATGTACACTTTTCCTTAGATACCATTGTTGTTAGATCTTAAGCAAAGTGGAAAATCAGTCACTTATTATGGAAGGTATAGATTTGTTATTTCAGACACCCCATACCTTTGACACATTTATTCACCTTGTTAAAGGTATGTGAGAATTGGGACCAGAAAGCATCCCTCCATCAATTTTTCAAAAACCTATTAAGTTATTTCATTTAACTACTTTTATGCCATTTGCAATATTGCCATGGAAGATACCAGACCATGTTGAGTTGTTTTGTCAACAAGCATATAACATAATAAATTATATGAA
Source organism: Panopea generosa (assembly GCA_029582155.1). NCBI lineage: Eukaryota > Metazoa > Mollusca > Bivalvia > Adapedonta > Hiatellidae > Panopea > Panopea generosa. The sequence continues at coordinate 47,775,642 of CM055897.1, forward strand.
CATCTTAACATAAGTCTATATATAAATATATACATAATATCCATACTAAATAAAGTTGTGTTAATTATATTATAACAAAATCAGTGTAACTA